>MU224605.1:554433-569613 GCA_018584345.1 Thuja plicata | reverse complement strand
TGGTTGGACATTCCTGCCTCTTGCGGGTCAAATGATGAATTGATTACCTCAAGGGATGGAAGTTGGACATCCTTGTCACTTGTGAGCCAATTGATGAAGTGATTATCCCAAGGGATGGGTCTGTTCCTGGTTGGATGTTCCTGCCTTTTGTGGGCTAAGTGGTGAATTGATTACCCCAAGAGATGGATCTGGTTGTGGTTGGACATTCTTGCCTCTTGTGGACCAAGTGAACTATGTGTACATATATTCATGTGTGTACTCTGTGTTTTCATGTGTATGCTTTGTGTCTAGATATATTCATGTGTCTACTTTGTGTATGCTTTGTGTCTTCATGCATTCATGTGTATACTTCGTGTTTTCAAGTGTATGCTCCATGCTTTGCTCTATATTTTTAGTTGATCTAGAAGAATAGAATAACTAAGAGTGAACCAATATGAATTTAAGGCATGCTATCATGCAAACATTGGTTTTTTGTAAATTTAATTGGCACCATTATGAGATGGGCTTGATCCTTTTCTCTGGAAGATAAGAGAAAACTTGTCTTAAGTTAAGCTTTGCCTTTCTATTATCAATCATAACAAACATTCGGAATAAGGGAGAACTTATATGATTATATTAGAGTAGCCGCAATGGAAGGTGGATTACTGATAGGACTCCATAATCATTCAATCATTGCTTGAGGACAAGTGATTTTGGGAGGGCGGACTGTGTTGTCCCCTTTTTGAAATAGGATTTAATAATAAATAATAATAATTAAATTAAATTAAAATATAACATAATTAAATTTAGTTAAGTTAATGAATGGTTAAAAGGCATGAAATGAAAAGTTGTGACTCCCTCAAACATGAGATATAAAAAGGAGAAGAGAACTTAATTTGAAAGGGGGAGAGAGGAAGGAAGAGAAAAGGGAAGGTACGAAGCAAGGAAGAATTAATAGAAGAGAAAAGAAATGAGGAGAAAATAAGGAAGTGACTCCTTCAAAAGGCAAAGGTTATGAAGGGTTGTAACTCTTCGAAAGGGTGGTGTCTCTTTCACCAATAAGGTATAAAGAAGATTTCATAGAGATAGGTGCCAATATTGGGAGATAACAATTAATTCATAAATTGATATAAGGAGCCACTTTATTATTATTCTCAATTGCGAGTAAATATGAATATTAAAAGTGGGAAATTTAAATAGGGTTTTTGAAAACTTCATGAGAGGATTATAGAAGGAGATTTGAGGAAGTCATTCGATATACTTGGCTTATTTATTTTCTCTTTGTGAAGCTTGAGAACTTTGGCTTTCATTTACAGAAATCTGAGGATGGAAACCCTTGGAAATCAATGGATTAGATGAAAACTTTACTTCATCATTGAGCATATTTGCAGGTTTTGCATCATTTGGAGTTTCAACCAGTCAGGATTAGCTAGGATTTGAAGTCTATTTGCAGTGGAAGACATATTGCTTCATATTTGGGGTTTATATGCCATATTTTAATAATAGCTTGGATGTCTAGGGTTTGGCATGAATTTTGTGAAGGATTTTGAGGTTTTACTGAATGTTGAAGGCTTGCTACAATGGCATGAACAGTGATGCAAATGGTGCTTGCAGTAGGTTTAGATTTGTTTGAGCAAGGGCTTGATAGTATTTCCTTGCTAATCTGCGCATAGGGTTTGAGCACTTACTTTGGAGTCCTAGCACTAACCTTTGGAGGTGATGTAAGAAGCTATATTAGACATTTGGGACAACCTCATCCTTTTTTCAGTTCTGCCATAAAGTCAGATTTATATTCATTTCATAATGAGCGTTGTAATCAGCGCCCATACCTTGTTGATTAGCATTTTGTGCATCATAACATTGAAGGAAAAATCGGGTATGTCATTGTATTAAAACTCATGAATTCAATAAGAAAAGCTTGCTGTTCAGAACTATATCAGAATTCTGATTTTAATTCCAGTGCATATATTTGTTGTTATTTCATATGTTAAATGTTTCTGTAATTGCTTTATATCATGGAAAAAAAATCTATGCATTGAAAACTCACAAATTACATACACTACAACTCAGAAAATTGCATGAGACATCAGAAAATCAGATTGCATGCCACTTGTTTGACAAATTGTCAAACTATAAAAACTGAAAAATTCAGGGCAGAATAAGGGTGGGATATTATACAAACAGTGTGCTAAGATGAGATTCAAGTGGAGGGACAATGTAAAGAAATTTGTTCTTTACATGAGGTGCGTTATGGTGTTGATTCTTATCTTGATGATGATAATGAAGCCGTGGGTCAAATGTTTGATCCAAACATGGAATGCATTAGCATGTATAATAGAGATGCATGTTGGCTACCTATTGTCCTAGAGTTTGATATTGTTGATTATAAAGTTTTTCTTTATTATGGTACAGCTTCTAATGATGCAGAATCACAAAATGCATACACTACAACTCAGAAAATTGCATTAGACATCAGAAATCAGATTGCATGCCACTTGTTTGACAAATTGTTAAACTACCAAAACTGAAAAATTCAGGGCAGAATAATGGTGGGATATTATACAAACAGTGTGCCAAGATAAGATTCAAATGGAGGGACAATCTAAAAAAATTTGTTCTTTACATGAGGTGCCTCATGGTGTTGACTCTTATCTTGACGATGATAATGAAGCCGTGGGTCAAAAGTTTGATCCAAACATGGATCGCATTAGCATGTATGATAGTGATGCATGTTGGCTACCTATCGTCCTAGAGTTTGAGATTGTTGATTATAAAGTTTTTCTTTATGATGGTGCAGCTTCTATGGATGAAGATGATAGTTATCTACTTGACTTGGAGGTATGAGTAATGATGGTGTTGAGTAGCAACACGTTTTTCAGAAAAAAGATTAGCATCTTGCAACCGGAATTGACAATGTACTTTTGAACTCGAGGCATTCCAATTTGGAGTGCAACAGGATTTCCTTCCTCATGTTGAGCAGGGTTGTAGTTAGTTACAATGCTCTTTGCCACGTGAGTTGGATGTGTTTTATTTTTTCCTTGATTCACATGAGGTCAATAGATATGGTGAGGTAAAAATGGTGGCTGTTTTCTTTCATCTACACATGGTGCTACTGATCTGGTTTTAGTTTCACCTCATGTTGTTGTGTGCATAATTGATGTATCATGGAATAGGCCCAACACCTATTAATTGTGGTTGCCATAAAGTAGTAGTATGAAGGTAGGATTAGATTTCACTTCTTGGGAAATGTTAACAAGCTGATGCATTCAAGAACGAATTATTAGTTATGTCATCTGGGTGATGAAAATGGTATTAGCTTGACAAAAGTCAGCTCCTTCAATACGATTGTCTTTGGTAGAGCTAAATGATTGCAATAGTTTGTTCATGGCCTTGTGACATGGGTCTTTTTGTAGGGTTTTACATGAAATATGTATAAGTTTTGTTTGCAGCCATACCTTTTCTATGCTCCTTCATGTCAGTAGTTGTAGGTTGTTGTGTTGTACATAAGTCCTTGTTTTTCCTTTTATGTATTTTGTTCCTTTTTTTGTGTTTTGACTTGCATGTATCATGATGTTTTTCTAGTCACGACCCTTGTTTGTCATGATGTGTTGTCCTAGTCTATTGTGTTTTTTTTCTCCTTTTTTGGTTTACGTCTTGGAGGTTTTTTGGATCCTCACTTGTCCCATTGGGACACAAGTCCCTGAACGAGGGCCATTGCTGGAATGTTCTAGTTTTTTTTTGACAAAATCCTTAGGGTTTTAGTCTTTTTGGTAAGGGTTTTCCTTTATAACCTTTTGCTAAAATACTAGTCCTTATGAGTTATGGTCCTTTGCGTGTATTGCTAATATATTATTATGTTACTACATAATTCTTTGTTAATTCTAACTAGTTTTCCAAGTTTCTTTCACTTAAGTTTATTGCTCGATCTCCTATAATTACATAGTGTTATTGGCCCCTAACTTTTACTTACTGATGTTTTCTCATGCATGTATTATCCTTTAGTTTCCCATCATGATCGCATTATAACTTTAAGTCCCCACCAGTATTCCATGTGTTGATTTCCTATTGTTTTGCTAGGGTTCTTCAAATTGCGGTTTTTGTTTGAATATCTTTGCTAAAATCACAAGTTGGCAATATCGTGCCATGTGTCCCTAAGTTTGGAATCATACTTTTATGTTCATACAAATCTTGTTCTTGAGCCAAGTTGATAGGTTATGATTGACCAATTAATGTTTGTGTATGTGTCATACAAAAGTTTTATTGGCTTGTGCTAGATGGCAACATTCTATTCCATCGCAAAACTTCACATTGAATGTGCATCGCATTTTCATTTCCAAAATGGGCAATGGGTTTAACTTCTCTTAAGTCAATGCTAATGTGGTACCTAGTTGACAACATTTTATTGCATTGTAGTTTTTGATGTGGGTCTTACTTTCATTTATGCAATGCACAATGGCTGTCTTTTGTGAGAGAAAATGTTGATTTGGTTTTAGTTGGTAGTATTATACTAAGTTGTCGGTTCGGATTCGGGTTCGAAATTCGTCCAATTTTTTTTGGGGTTGGGTTTGGATTCGTTTTGGGTTCGTCCGTACAAGAATATATGTTTTTTAAATTATATATATATATATATATATATATATATATATATATATATATGCAGCAACAAATTAGTTCATACACCACTATGCCAATATTAAAGCAACATAGCAAAATACACCACCACATATATTAACATTTCAGTCCAAATGACATAACAAAATGCCAAAATACACCACGATATCAATGTTTTAGACTTCATAGTTGAAAAACTTGGACTGCGCAATAACTCTGCAATCCCAAATACTCGACAATAACTGGAGGTTTATTGATCATTTGAAAATACATTTTTAAAACATATTCTTCCAAAACACACATTTATATTAAACTAATGTCATAAAATGTCTCTTTTAATTATAATAGAATAAATATATAAATAGAATACTATTTAAATTTTAAATCGTAACAATATTTATTTTTAATTTAAAAAATCCAAATATCAATTAATTTAATCTTTTAATATATCATTCGATATTGTTGTGACCGGGTCTAGACATCGATTAAAGCATATTATTATTATTTATTTAATATATCGTTCGATGTTATGATTGGGTATGGACAGCGATCATAGCATTCAGTAATATTAATCCTTTAATATACCATACAATACTCTTGTGACATGGGAATATTATTGATAAATGAAGCAAAGGCATAGAATCGTTTGAATAAATGCAGGGAGTTGCACCATTATCGTGCCCTGCAGTTGCACCCAAGAACCAAATGAAATGCCTGTACATGCCTCAAGTCACAGCCAACAGCCACGTGAAAACCCTCGCACGTCCTTTCTCATGGGTCAAACCAGGAGGAAACAGTTGCAAAAGCTGCAAAATTAAACCAAATTGGTAATTTTGGACGATTTTTTCTCTACGCGTAGGGTTTAACTCAGTCGCTTTTGTTTTTATTGTTTTTTTGCCGATTTTTACACAGGAATAGCGCGCGATTTCCCAAGTTTTTTGCATTAAAATCGCTGCACGAAATTGAATATATCAGACGGGTTTAATGGCAATTAAATCATTGGGCTTTCTAACTCGCGATATATCTGGGATTTTCGCAACAAATTCGCCCAAAATTCCTTGAAATTCATTCTGGGTTCTTGCGTTGAAATCAGAAGTTTGCAAAAGTTTGTCAAAATTCCACCCGGGTCCCTCTGCAAGACTTTCCAGTGAATTTGACAGACTGTGGCGGACTTTTGGACGAATTCGAGTCGAATCAGAATTTACAGCGAATCGACTCCCGAATTCCACATGCCAGGAGCGAATGTGGTAACTTAGGTATTATATATGGTGGTAGACAAAATGGCAATTTTTTTATTACACCGCATTTGTCATGCCCCTGCCATGAAGGGGATATCCATATTTATAAAAACGAAGCATTATTAAAAGCAGCTAGGCTGATTATGAACAATGATGGAATTGAGGGTAAAATAGTGATTATATCATTGCAATTAAGCAACCTTAACTATGCAACAAAACACTATGTATTTGGTTAGAGACATTTGATCCACTCAAGTGATGTGATTGTTAATTAATGGTAGTGACTAATGAATAACCGTTGGACACCAATGAGGAGTCCTGACCCATCATGAAAAGACAACACCCAAAAGTTGCACATATTGAGCGAAATGAGAGGATATTAAACCATGTTGGGAAGAAGAAAGGAAGGCATTGGAGAAGTGAAAATCAGAATTCAATTAAACAAGAGTTTGTAGACTCAGAATTAGTGCATTAAACAACAGTTTGTATACTTATCAAATATTGTGGTATGAAGTATAATGCATTGCACTATGATTTGGCCGATTAGTTATTTGTCTTCTATTTGATAGGAAGTAGGAATCTATGCAGATAATCCATTGCTTCTATTGTATGCAATGTGCATCATTAATAATTAAGTAGGAATGTATGCATAATTAATGATGATGAAGATTCCTTTAAAGCTTACAACCAATCTGCCGTCCCTTTACAGAGGAGAGAATTTGAATATAAGGAATGCAATTAGCATAAGGGTCCATTCAAGTAGAGTAACCCCGAGTGGGGCTGGGAGGCCGAATGGTGGGTGTCATTCCGTGTTCATGGGCTTGATGGATAGGCTCGGGGCGCCTTGTATGATCTCCCATGGTTCTCCATCATGTGGATGGGTTGTTGGGAAAAGCCTTAAGGGAATCCCACATGTACATTGTGTAAATTTTAATGATTAGAATTCTATTTATAATATTGCTGGATTATATGTTTATTCATCTTTCATAATGATAACTAACATGGTTGCAGGCTCTAAATCAAGATTTAAAGTTGACAATTTACATTCCTAAATATAGTCCACACCTTATTTGGGAGTTCTAAATACAGTCTAAAATTTTGCTCTCTTGGTGTCCATTTCCACCTCAAAGGTGAAATTCCGACATTGAGCATGCTTCATTTCTAGCTAAATTGAGAATTTCCGCCCTAGAGGTAAGGATGAAACTCAAAATTTAAAGCAAGCAAGGGTAAGAAGAAAATGAGGTTTGAAATTCCAAATGATGAAAGGTGAACGAGAATCCATAGTTCAGAAAGGAAAATGCAAAATTCTGAAGGACAAGACGAAAATTTTGAAGATACATTGATAATTTCCACCTAAACTTGAAATATTCGCCCTTGCATTTCCACCTAAACTTGAAATTTCTGACCTTTCATTTTCACGTAAACTTGAAATTCCCAACCTTTCATTATCAGCTAGAATGTGAATTTCCGACCTAAGAGTAATCCCATTTCCACATAAAGTTGCAAAACCTGCCCAGCACTACATTGATCATTTCTGCCTAAAATTGAAATTTCCACCCAAAGGATAAATGCAAGGCCAGTTGTTTACAAGTTAAAGTGATGGGATCTTGGATGAAGTCGGCTTTGATAAGGGTAGAAGGCAAAAATGAAATGCAATTAAATTGAGAAGGCCAAGTGAGTCGGCCACCATAATCCATTTTTAAACCCAACATGGGCACCTTTGAAAGAATGAGTTTAAATGCAAAATTAAAATTAAATGGAGCCTAAACAAGGTCGGTCCTTCATGAATTAGGTCACACCTCTTCATTTGAGCGCTATAAATGGAGATCAAAGGAAATCATTTTAGCATCAATTCATCCAATTCAAAGCAATTATAAAAGCAGAAGGGGGCGAATTTCTGACCTGAAGGTGAGTTTCCTAACAAATGAAAGTGATTTACAACCTGATTTAACGTGAATTTCTATCAAGAAAATCAGAATTTGAGGATAATTGCAAGCAGCAGATACGATTTCCATTTGACCTAAAGTTGATTTCATCAAATTAAAATCCACTTCCAGCTCGTATCAACATTTCCACCAAGAAAGTGTATGCAAGATTCAAAGAAATTTTGGATTAAAAAGGAGAATTAGCAATGGAGATTAAACTTTTTTTGTTTACAAGTTGGGTCTCAAAGAAGCGAAAAGGAAAATCCTCAAGCAAATTTTGAATAAAGAAAGTGAAATTCTTGAAAGAAAATGAAAACTTGATTGTATTTCCAGTGGAAAGCAAGGGTCCTAAAATCTTTTCCAGCTTTTGTTTGGAAATGCACCCAAGGAAAAGAGGATTAATTTAAGTCTAAATTATGCAAAAGGAGAATCTCATTTCGAGCTTATAAGTGGAATTCTGCCCGATGCAATTTACGAATTCCAGCTTCTTGTGGAATTTGTGCCCTCTTTAGGAGTCATTTCCTGCTTAATGTCTTATTTCTGCCCATCTAAGTCAAGCTTTTCCAGCTTAATGTCTTATTCCCTTCCTAAGGAGAAGCATTTCCAGCTTACCCTTGAGAAACCAACCTCAAGGCATAGGCATTTCCAGCTTATATGTGAAAATCCGCTGGAAGAAAATAGAGTAATTCAAGTGCAAGAAAAGCACCTAGTTCAGCCTTCTCCAGCATAATTACAATCTCCTTATTGGGCGCACATATGAAGGAGGAAGGGTTTCATCTCAAACGCAACCTAAAAAAACATAATCAAGGCAAATAAAAGCAGACAAATGCGAAAAGCAGAGCAGAGATAGCAGAATTTGTTTTAGAATTTGCAAGTTTGAGATGAGCTTTGGAAATTGAACTTTCAAATTCATATTTATACCTTCCAAACAAGATAAAATGAAAAATCAAGAGGGCCAATCTTACTTGGAAAGTAAAAAATCCATCCAAAATGCAAGAATAAGGGGCCGACCTGAAGATGAGTAAGGGTATTTTGTTTAAAAGGAAAAACCTGGGTCAAAGATTTGAAACAAGAACAGGGCTGACCTGACGATAAAGTTTGAAGATTAACTCCTACAAATATAAGATGCAAACAATCACTTGCATTCATTCAAAATCAATTCCAATCAATCAGATTTCTAACGAAAATCAGAAGAGAAGTGTGAAATCAGTACAAATGCAAGGCCAATCTAAATATGAATTCTGAGAACTCAGAAGTTGAGTGAATTTCCACATTAAAGGTGGAATCAAGAAAAGCTCAAAAAGCAGATCCGATATCTACCAGAATTTGAAGCGAAATAGGGGAAAAATTAATCAGATTTCAAGTGCAGATGTAGAATCAAACAGCAAACCCTAGCGATTTTGGATCAGAATTTCTTCAATAAGGGCAAAATTTCCATCAGGAAAGTGTGAACTAGGGAAAATCAGTGTGAAGTTACCAACAAAAAGGGTGAATTTCTATCAAGCGAATCAGATTTCAAGGGCAAAATAAAGGCAAGTCAAGTACATATAAAGTGCAGTTTCCAGAATTAGACCTAAATGGCAGATCCCTAGGCAAGGAAATCAGACTTGTAGAGGAAGCAATTATTAAGAAGGAAAAGCAAGTTCACCTACAGATCTGAGCAATTTCTTCATCATTTTGGGCATTTTCCAGAACTAAAACTTCATTTTTCAAATGAAAATGCCATTTCCAGATTGTAGGAGGGGTTTTGAGGGGCAATGTTTATGAATTGTTGATGTTTCACAGATTTCTGTTGGTGATTAATTAACAAGAATTTTCTTTTAACTTCTAAGACATGAATCAAGAATCCAAGCTCTAGGATTCTCAATCTCCTTGCGTTCCTTTTACTAAAAGTTTCATTTACAATTATGATTCAAGATGCTTTCTTCCTCTTTTAGGTTTGATGCAAGGAGTGAAGGAGGTGTGTGGAGTGATGAACAAAGAAGAACTGAATGAAGAGAGATTCAACAATGCAACTACAACATGGGTGATTCATCAACAATGCAAAGGAAGAGATCAACCCATTCAAGGAGGTGAACAAAGGAAGATGCAAGGAGAATTCAAGGAGAGATAAAGAGGATTAACTCGAGGAATTCAAAGGTCAAGACATTCAAAATGGACAAGGTGGTGTTTCAAGACAAGTTCAAGCTCAAGGAGACATTAAGATATTCATCATGATGATGAACGAAATGAACAAGGCAAGACTCCCACTTCAAAGAGGAATTCAAAGAACAAGATGTATAAAGAAGGATAGCTCTACAATTGGAGAATGCTATTACAATCTTTGGAAATCCAAGATCAACAAGAAAGAAACCAACCTATCACAAGAGGTCAAGCTATCAAGACAAGAACAATTTCGTGAACAATTCAAGGAGAAGATTTCCAAAATGTGGATAATGAAGAGGACATTCCTGAAGATGAAGCAATTTGGGAATATGCGCCATCACAATCAATTGATAGTGGAATTGAAACAAAGATGAAGAAAGAAGAATACTTCAAGAATCATGCAAGTTGAGGTGACACCCACTCATCTTCAACCAATCAAGTTATTCCAAGTTGACATATCCAAGTTTATCCACAAGTGTGTTGTCGGGTATAATGGTATAATGTAATTATGTGTCGGTTGGGAATTAGTTACTGACCGGAGGCTAGGGAGTTGGCGCACGGTTATCAACTATCGCGTCCCTTCGGTCCTTTATATCCTTGTACTACCTTCAGGTAAGGAATCATGTTATGCACGGACGATATTGTAATCACTGGAATTGAATGAATGAGAATACTTGTCTCTTTACTTTATATCTATCATGTTCTGTGTATTCTGCAAGTAGACTAGGTTACCCAAGCGGGGAAACATTTGGCGCCGGTACCGAGGAGTTGGCTCGCCAGCAGGCCAGTTGGGCGACAGAGCGCAGTGAGTTGGTGGCTTAGGTGGAAGCTGCCAGGGCAGCACAATTAGCTATGGAGGCACAGGTTGCTAGGGAGAGACTTTCTTTTGAGTAGCAGCTGGAAGAGATAGCTGCAGAACGGCATACCTTGGACACCTATCTCACCTAGGCTCGGGAGGCTGCGGACCAGAAGGAGAAAGAGTTGTTGGAGGCTACCATGATGGTTAAGAATGCCCTGGAGCACCGGATGGTTGCCGAGCAGGACTTGAAGGCTCGGACAGAACATGTCTATGCGCTACGAGCTCAGTTAGCTTCTTCCACCTCTTCAGGGATGCCTTCTCAGACCCCTTCTCAGTTGTGATTCTTTGGTTATAGTTACATTTGTCCCCATTTTGTTGTTAAGTCGTCGGAGACGACTTGTCTTTTTGGGGGGGATGATGTTGTCGGGTATAATGGTATAATGTAATTATGTGTCAGTTGGGAATTAGTTACTGACCGGAGGCTAGGGAGTTGGTGCACGGTTATCAACTGTCGCGTCCCTTCGGTCCTTTATATCCTTGTACTACCTTCGGGTAAGGAATCATGTTATGCACGGACGATATTGTAATCACTGGAATTGAATGAATGAGAATACTTGTCTCTTTACTTTATATCTATCATGTTCTGTGTATTCTGCAAGTAGACTAGGTTACCCAAGCGGGGAAACAAAGTGGACATGTGGAAAGCATTTAATGCATTACTACAACCAATTTTCTCATTGGTCCATCCGTGAAAGGATATGTATTCAAACAAAGATTTGTAATCATCTCACTAGATGACATTAAATATCTGTAAGTGGTAGTTGTAGCAAATCCTAATTAGGGTTTTCTTGGAATCATCTTGGCCATTGATTTCAAATCAATCTGGTCCCTTCATTGTAATTTAGAGGTCTATAAAATGCTTAGTCTTCTCATTTGTAAGGAGTTAGTCATTAGTCGTAGATTAGCTAGCAAGTAGGAGTAGCAGGAGGAGGAGACCAGAGATTGTTGCCAAGACTATGTTTGAATACAATATATGACTTTCATTGAAGATATCGTAAACGTTTATGTGTTGTTTCAAAATGTTGGACGATTTCTACTTCTCCAAGTTTTAGTTGAAGTTCATTGATTGAAATCAAGAAATGTGAAGTTGCATGATGAATTCCGTGTTCATACCATTGGTTGTTTGCTGATTGCAAATCATAGTGCATGGTTAGTCTGAACCCTCCTTAAGCATTAAGTTTGATAGTGGATGTTCATTTGGATTGTGCCAGTATTGGGTATTTGGATGAATGATTACAATAGGAAAATCCTTCGTTACCTTTGGAGATTGCATCATCTTTGTGTAGTTGTTTTATTTGGCGAAACAAAGCTTGGTTAAGGAATTCACTCATCTAAGCACCATCCATTGTCCTTAGGTGTTACATTAGATTCTCATAACTCAAGTCAGTTTAATTCAAGTTCCAGTCACTTTGAGGGAAAATAATTGATTAAGTCCAGGAACATTTACATAAGTCCCCTTGTAATTACCAGCAAGATCACATCATACTCACTGAGTTATATCCAACATAAAGTTGCTAGTTCACATTGTAAACCTTGGAGTTGCCTTAGTTGATCTCACATTGCCAAATTGTTTGGTATTTAAGGTTTCCTTGTTCAAGAGAGGAAAGGATACTTAGTATTTTATTATGCATGTTGGAGTGGTCACAAAAGACAGATCAACATGTCACTAAACCATTTTTTGGGGGATTGTTGTACTCCACATGTATTCTAGGGTATCAATTGTGTTAGAGACCTAAAATTTAAAAAAAACGGTGTCCCTTAAAGTCTTGATAGTCACCTTTCATAGGTCATCACCAAGCTTTTGTATCTAATTAGATAGGGAAACATCCTCACAAGGGTTGAAGCTACTGAAGTTTTCTAAAAGATTTCTGGAAGCAGCCCCATAAACTATCCTTGTTTCATCCATGAATTTTGATTTGAATGAAGAAATCTTCCATTTTATTCCTTTGTATAAATAACTTCTTATCGGCAAATCCTTGCATAAGTTTCCCCGATCTCATTTTGGCTAGTTATCAAAGGTTCATTGGATAAGGAACAACCTGTTTTTCCAATCATAAAATCTTAAAATAAACAGTCATATGATTCATGGTAATGATCGGAGAAAGACAACATATATTATCCCGATGCGAGGATTAGAATGGATGAAATATGTGTAGCGCAACAAGAATTACATATCGACATAAGACTTGAAAGGTTTCCCCGATGAAATATTCATTGGGGTGACAAACGCTATTGGAAGCTTAAAAATGACAGCTCCAATCACATATGTTACTCCAATGAGGATTGAAGGATCGCGTCGGGGAAACATCTTGTTTGTTCTACCGATGAAAAAATCAAGTGAGCAAGGGATAGACTAGTCCAAAATATCGACAAAGGTTCTACCGATAAGATACATATATGCAAGATGATTAAGGGAAAAGAGTTCGGCAAAGGTCTCCCTGATAAACAAACATCGGCAAAACTATTATTGTCAGAGCATAAGAAAAGGTCAAACCCGATGGCACATCCTACCCTGATGAACATAAGCAAACCATATCGATGTAAAGTTTTAAAGTACTGATGAGACAAGGGAAAAGGATTTCATGCAAATATTATTCCGATGGTAATCCGACTTCAATTTGTTTCCCAATGCCGAATTCTATCGATGTAATAAATTGTTTGTTGTGCTGATGGAATTCTTCTTAAGTAAAAGAAAACATATCGGAGAGAGCTTCACCGATGATCCTTATCAGCGAAGCTATGCTTATCGGGGCGAACTAAAAAGAGACTTCTGATAGAGGAAGTTACTTCGATAACAACAATCAACATACTTTATCGTGGAAGCATACATCGATGAAGTAGTATAGAAAAGGGAATGATTTGTCGGCACAAGTCTTGGCAAAATTATTTATCGGAGTAGCTTACAATGTCAGGAGTGATTTTTCAAAGCTTTCCGAAGGATCGTGTTACCTCGATGAATGTACAAAAATGAAGATCGACATAGTTACTCTAATATATGTTTGAATAGGAAGAATGACTTGTTGAGGAATCTTATCGAAGGAGTCTAATGTCCACTACCCCGATAAGTTAGTCAACAGATAAAGAAACTACCGAGGGGATTTAATATAAATCGGGGTATGTTGTGCCGATAAGACAGATGATCTAA
The DNA here is from genome assembly GCA_018584345.1 of Thuja plicata. Taxonomy (NCBI): domain Eukaryota; kingdom Viridiplantae; phylum Streptophyta; class Pinopsida; order Cupressales; family Cupressaceae; genus Thuja; species Thuja plicata. Next base: position 555,711 of record MU224605.1, on the reverse strand, counting down.
TAGACACTATTGATCGAAAAGACATCCTGAAAGATATGTCGATGAGTTTGATTAGCCTATAAAATATGGCGCCAATAAAGGAGATTATATCGGCATACCTTAAACGATTTTCCACCGATCTTTGATGTCAATGTCATAGATTCAAAATTTCGAAAAAGGGAGAGCATTAATGGCTGAATGCACAATTTTGATGGCTCACATGAATAGGTTATTATGACATTTGTTGATCGGCTTTATTGTATCAAAATTATTTTGTAAGAACAAGTAGCAGAACACAAGAACCAGAGAATATCGCGAACTGAAGAAGAGCGGAATAATTCGACAGTTTCCAGAGCCAGTTATACAGTGGGCATTTGGAGGAGGTTTTTATCTGAATTCTATTTGAATTGCATAAGATGGAGAATCCTAGTAGTTCAAAGGTTAAAAGACAAGTGAGTAGTACAAGTAAGGGCAGCAAGAAACAAAAAACAAATGTTGAGCAAGCTAGAAAATTACATCAAGATATGCTGGATCAAATGCAAGGGTCAGAACCCAAATCGAGGAGATCCGCATAGAGCAAGTCGGAATCTGAGCACATAGAAGACATATTTAAAGATGTTGGGGATGTGTGGTCAGATGTTAGGGGTTATGAGTTATTTATCTTTCATTATATGAGGAGAAATCATCATGAATCCATTTGCAACCCTTGGTGGATGAATTTGAGAAGGTTAGTAGTACCAAACATTTTCATGAATATTGAATTGCTCAGACTATTGGCAAACAACTATGACCCTGACAAGAAAATCATTGTTGATTCAAAAGGAGACCCTTTTATCTATATTTCAAAGAATGCCTTAATTGAGGATTTTAACCTCGACTATTCATCAGATTACCCTCTGGTATTAAAAGACCTAGAAGAAGAATATGCAAAAATGGACACTACATATAATGAATGTGTAATGTCCCCGTTTTGGAGGTAATTTGATTTAATTAATTTAATTAATTAAGTTGTCCAAAATAATGAATATTTTATGAGGATGACTAATTAATTATTTTAATTAAATAAATAAGTGGCATTAAGTTAATTATTTATAAAGTTATCAAATAAATAAATATTAAAAGGTAACTTTATATTTAATTAATTTAATAAAGTGACTTGATTTATAAAATATTTTTATAAAGTCACTTAATAAATAAAATAAAATAAGGTTGTAGAAGTTTCTGGAGAAAGTGGAGAAAAAAGAATAAATAGGCATCCTGGGCTTCATTCTCACCAGGCAGATTTGTTGTTGTTGATGT
>MU224605.1:500197-553626 GCA_018584345.1 Thuja plicata | reverse complement strand
CCAACTGTTTGACAAAATGTCAATTGGCTGTAGGTTCTCTTTTTGGCATAAATAATGTTATAATTTTGCATACCAAGTGTTTATGTTAATGCCACTTGGCTGTAAGTGCATTAATGCCATCTTAGGTTGCATCCAAAGTGTTTGTCATAATTACTAGTTGCTGTAGCTGCATATTGCAAGTAGTTTCAGTCATATAGATGCATTGAATATTGTCAAAATAAGTTACACATTCATGTTAGGTCATTGTTTAGAACTTTAGTCAATTTTGAGTCTTCTTGCAAGCATTCTCATTGATGCTAATTGAAGAAAAGAGTCATTAAAGAAAACTGAAATGTTATATCAGTCATATGACCCTTGTATGTGAAGTGTTTGACAAAATTTCCAAGGCCAAAAATCAAAAGTTTTCAATCAGATTTGAGCAGGGTCATTACAGAATGGAGGCTACCTCTACACAGACCTAGGAAGGAAAATCAATTGGTGTCGTTAACCACGGAGGATGGCCCTTCGTTCTCTGTTAATTTGTTTTTGAATTACTTAAGGCTTACATACTGTACAACGGGGCAGGTTGTGGGGACAAAAGCACCATATTTTATGACGATTACTCCTATGGTAATTGCAATAGACACTCAAATGTGCAACCCTCAACCCTTTGATTATGCACAATATATGGTGAATATGATAGACCGAGGATTAACTTCTATCAAGGATGACATAGAGAAGCCTCGTTTCAAACATTATTCTCTCTTAGTGCATATGATCTTTTCTATGGTAAGGTACAGGGATTATGGCCAGAAGAACTAAAACTCACACAGATTGGGAAACAAGGAGAAGAATCGTCAGTTCAGTTGTGGACTTCTCTATGGGATTCAAGGTATGATGGTTCTCATTATGTTCGTTTTGAAGAACTCTTTGTTAAGTCAATCTATGAAATGTACAACTATCCCTATGATCGTTCAATTTCCATGGAGATTAAGAAATTTTTGAGACCAAAAGAATTTGATGAGAAACAGACGGTTAGTCACAATTGGGGTGACTGGTATGTACATAATGATTCTACAGTGTTTAGGGCCTTTGGCTTTGATGGGGCACCTTTTAAGTTACCAAAAATAGTGCCAGATAGGGTAGCTTATTTGGAAATTGTTAGCATAGTTCAATTTAAAAGAATTCACCCCCAGAACAAATTATGATCCAAAAGGATATATAAATTATTGCAGAAAAAAGCAAAATCTTAGTGGGTATACCTACATTCCCCTTCCAAGAGAGGATGGTTTCAAAAAAGAAGATAAGGAGGCTGAAGAGGCCCTTGAAAATTTTGCTAGAGAAATGGAACAAAGGCAGGAACTACAAGAAGTAGAGCTTTTATCTTCTGGAGACAATGAGGTTCAATCACAACCCATGGTGGCTCCTCATTTAACAATAGATGATTATGTGGATTTTCCTGACAGAGAGGACCAAGTCACCAAAGGCCTAAATATTGATGAAGATGTTAGGATTGCAGCATATGAATCTTTTGTTTCTGATGATAAATTTGTCAAATTCAAAGAGTTTCAGTCATTCCTATATAATTTCAAAGGCAAAAGATTAAGGGAATCCATCCCAAATATTACCCTTGACAATGAGCAGCAGTTACTAAATAGATTGAAAGATGATATTGAGCAAGAAGTTCAGAATATGGCTCTAGAAAGGGGCAGACAGTTACTGCTTGAGGCAGGTGTCATGGTCTTTTCTAGTTGGGATCTCAGTGCTTCTCTGGTTTTTGACAGTTTTGTGCATGATAAGGAAGGAGAGTACAAAGTGAACATAGAGGGGGTAAAAGAAATTTATATTGGATCAAGGTTCAACCCTGACAATGATTCAATGTTGATATGGGCTTTGTATCCACCCCATAAAAGGCCCAAGATTATTGATATTGAAAAAGCATTTGGCCAAATGATGACATTAAAAGTAGGTGAAACCGATCCTATCACTACGACAGACATGGGCATAAATATTGGTAAGTTGAGCAAAGCTCAGATCGAATTACTGATCAGAGAAAGGAAAAAGCTCAGTTGCAGCTGGAGAATGCATCCTTCAAGGATAAGTTAATGAGAATAACTTCTGGTGAAGGCTCTAGTTTGCAGCATGAATATGATGAGATATAGGAGGAGCATAAAAAACTGTATCTCAATTGCAGAATTCCAAATATGAAACTGTTTCAACTTTATTACGCCACAAATTTTTCAATTTATTTGCATGTCTTGACAACTTTTGGGTGTCACACCAAGCATCCTATATGGCATACATGTCACACCAACAATTGAAGAAGAGGTTGAATACCGGATTAAATGAAGAGAGCCTCAAGGATCCTGATTCTAGTGACATTTCACTTGGCAAACTATTGGTGGAAAAACATAACAAATTTGCAGATTCTTTGAAGTCAGAATATGAAGGATTTGGAGACACATTGAAGTTAGGATTACCAGACTTGTTTCTCAAAGATGTAGCAATGAAAGAATAGAGTGCCTAGTTGGAGGAATGCAATAATCTACTGCGTGATGCATTGGACACCGCAAGAGGAGAAGGACTGTCACTTGAGGGTAGTTGCATGCACATGGAGAAGATGATCAAAATCAAGTTTGAAGCATGAAATATTGTTCATGATGCTAACACCCATGAGGAGAAAAAGTATAAGGCACATGTATCACAAGTACAAGCTTGGTTAGATGAAGATGATGATTAGTTACCTCTAGTTTAAAAGGTTATAGTTTCGTTTCCAAAAGACTTGATGAAGAGGCACGACCTCCTTCTATTTCATATATAATATATAATACGTATTTCAAATGTAATGTAAAGGACAATCAAAACTCTTAGGTATTACAGACAAAATTTGTAGCAGTCTTTTTATAATTAATATAATTCCAGTACTTTTGTTCTCTATTTTGTGTTGTGGAGATTCTTTTGTTCAAGATTAGTTCTCTAAGGTTTTACTTCAAGCAAGTAGAGGCTACCTTAAATCTTCTTATGAAAGAATTATATGTTGTTGTGGCAATTGGATAAACAAGATTCATTTGAGACTTTCTTATCCTTTTGAATCTTGTCTAATTGGTCTTTTCAAGAAAAGGTTAAACTCAATTAGACTAATGTTGTGACAATCAATAATTAAATAATATTGAAGGTTAGAGGTTAGATTAGCGTATAGATTCATCCAAGAGGTGAATGTAAAAATTGTCCCATAGAGTTATACTTAGAATTTTGAAGGGGTGACTCTGTAGCCCAAGGGAGAAAGAAGGCATTGGTCCCATCATACATCAATTTATTCAAAACTCAAAACAGATTTTCAGTAGGAGATATACAGTAGAAGCAAGACTCAGTCAAAATCAGACTGTTTGTAGAAATAAATCAGAAGTAGAAGTTAGAAGAGAGAAACCAGTAAGATTTTAAGAAGTAGCAACAGTAGATAAAGTAAGAAACAAGATAATTAGCACTAGGGAAAAATCAGGTAATCTGATTTGTTTATTTCAAGACTTTATGCCACTTTGAGATAAACAACATAGAGATCAAGAGTAGAAGATAGAAGAAAATTTCAGTCTGCTATAAAAGGCATCAGCTTGGAGATCCAGTTGGTGAATAGGTGCACCCGCCTAGGTTCTGCAGAGCCTGAAATGCAGAGGATATTCAACCACAATCGGTTGATCCTGTTCGTTGGCCAAGTTCTTTGGGAAGTTTGAGAATAGCGATAAGCATTGCTCTTAGAACTTTCCAATTTGTTGATTTGGGAACCAACAGATTGGTGACTCTGCTGGGGAGTTGAACAAAATAATCATTCAGAATCTTTGGTAGCATAAGTACTCTGCTGGAAATTAGAACCCAGAAAACCTGTACAACATATTCTTCATATAAGAGGTGGAAACTCTAATTGACAAAATAATGTATGAATAAAAATAAAGTGATATGTGAAGCTGAAAGAACAAATCCTAGGCACTTAGGTCTTAAATTTTCAATCTCAGTCGTGCATGTTTTGGTAGGAGATCCCTTCGCCAAGGACATCCTATTTAACACAGAACTAAATCAAAGAAAGACCAATACTAGGCAAAACAAGGGAAAATAAAAAAGCAACAGTCCCAAAGACAATTTGATGGGGTTTGAAGGAGGAAGAGTATTCCCTAAGAGAGAACTAGGGATGCCTAAGTTTTATACAGATGAGAGTGGTTTCCCTATGACTGGAGAAAGACAATATGAAGAAGAGATGAACCTCACTCATGTTAATAATGAAAGACTGTGAAAGCAACAAAGGGAAAACAAATATCAAAGGCCTAATTTTCCTCCTAGATTTGGTTCTTCTAGAACATCAAGCAAAAGCTCAGAGGATGCCCAGGTTGACGATCAGGAAGCCCAAAAGACACAAGCTGAACAAAAACTAAGAGAACAGCAAAATGATCTTACAACAACCATGGAAAGACTTCAAGCCATAGCACAAAACACTGAGTTATCACAAGAAACTAAGGATATCATTGATCGGTTGATTAACACTGAGTTATCACAAGAAACTAAGGATATCATTGATCGGTTGATTAGGCATAGAACTTCTAAACACAATTCACAGAGATCCAATGAAAGAAACCATGAAGGCATACCAAGGAGAAATAATCAAAGTGGTAACCAGAATCATGATAGAGTCCACAATAACTCCTTGTATGATGTAAATGATCATAGTAGAGGAACAAGATATCAACCTTCACCTTATAATAATAATCATCTCCAACAAAGAAGTAATTATCAGACAGGGCAGTATGGCTAGTTTGGTTACACACCTCATTATTCAAATTTCCAGCCATTCAATCCACCACCACAACCACCCCTTTTCAATCACCAAAATTTCAACAATTACCATGGTCAATACATTCCCCAAAATCAGGGATGTCAATATCAACCTAATCCACTTGCCTTTGTAAGAGGCCCCATGAACATAAATAGATACAAGCCCTTGGATTTCACACGAATTCTTGGAGCCCCTCATGACATAAAAAGTGAATGGAAAACTGATATTCCCAAGTTTGGGGGAAGTGTTGATGAAACAGGAGAGGATCACATAACAACATTTGAGAATGTAATGGAGAACAATGATGTGCCACACGAAGATATTTATATGAAATTTTCTGTACAATCCTTGATTAATGACGCCAGAGAGTGGTTCAAAGGATTGCCTGATGCATCAATCAGTAAATGGGTGGATTTTAGGAAGATATTCCTTGAAGAGTATGGCGATCACAATGACCCTTCATTTGCCCTCCATGAACTTACAAGTGTAAAAAAGGGATATAATGAGTCACTAGCAGAGTTCAATAAGAGGTTTCACAAATTGTTGAATAGAGTTCCCTCTCATATGAAGCCTGCTGATGATTGGTATTCTACATGGACGCTTTTGAAAGCAAGAAAAATTATGAAATAAGATCTAGGAACCCACACACTTTACAAGATGCATGCAAAGTAGCCATCACAATAGAAAATAACAGAAAGGTTGCCAGTAAGATAGGACGAAGGGATGATGTCAAATTGCACAATCCTAGAGCCCCAAAACAAAACAAAGAAGAGGATAAATTGGACAAGGTCATAAATGATCTAAAGGATGACATAAAAGGTGAGCAAGAGTGATAAACCTCAGTTTAGGAGAAATGATAGACCTCAATTCGATAGAAATGACAGACCAAGGTTATTACAAGATATGCCATACAATACCATACGGAAGGATGGGAAACCTGAAATACCAAAACAAAGTTCGCATAGAGATACACTTGATCCTTTGAGCAAACAAGGGAATCATATGGTGGCCAAGAATCCATGGTGCATAATTTGTAATTTATCTCATTCACCTCAACAATGTGTGGTATCCCAAAGCCTACAAGAAGAAGGTGAGGAGGGTGATGATTATGATCCTGACCAAACAATCAATGCACTCTCTATGGAACCATTTGGAGGTGCTGATAATTTTGATTCTTTAGAGGATGGATGTGAACTAGATGTTGGCTCACAGAAACATAATCAGCATTGTTATATGCAGCAGGTATTTTCAGATCAAGAGGAAGAAAATGTACCTAGATTGAGAAGACCTAGAAAAGAAAAAATCAAAGTTGTGGCAGTTGTGGCACAAGCTAAGAGTAATTACAACCTCAGAAATCGAGTTGTAAATTCAGATCAAGGCAAGCCAGCAAGGTTGTTCATGAAGGATAGTGGCCTAAAACAAAAGGGACCAGCCATAGCAATTGATAAAAACCCTGAAGTAGCCAAGACAAAAGCTGATAGTACCAAGCTTGTGAAACCATCTAATGAAAAGATAGAAATAATCAAACCTACTCCAAGCATAAATCCATCATCATTTGACATCACAAATGCGTTGTCTCAGATAAAGGTCTGTGTCCCTTTACTAGAGATGATGAGATTTCCAGAGTATAGGACAAGACTATCAAACTCTTATCAAAACAACGTAAGGGACAGAAACAAGAGGTACTTGTAGCAAGCAAAGATGAGGAAGGACCGGTGCTAGAGGTATTTTAGGCACTACAATCACTAAGAACCCTTCTCAAGTTGATCCTTTCTACATGACCCTATTAATAAACAATAGGCTTGTAATAAGCTGTATGATAGATTCTGGAGCGGCAATAAACATTATGCCTTTCGAAGTCATGAAAGAGTTAAGATTGTGGGTTGACACAACCTATGGGAAATGTTATGCTATGGACAACCGATCTGTACCTGTTGTAGGTGTCATGAAAGATGTAGAATTCAAGATTGTGGGTTGACACAACCTATGGGAAATGTTATGCTATGGACAACCGATCTGTACCTGTTGTATGTGTCATGAAAGATGTAGAATTCAAGATTGTTGCTTGTCCCGAGGCTTCTTATAGGACTGATATCACGGTAGTTAATGTCCTTCCAACCTATGGGATAAATAAGACTTGGCTTTGTCATTTTCGGGTAGTTATAAGCATCTGTTGGTTGATGGTTGTGTTCCTCTTGGCAACTGTTAGGTCCTTTAAATATATTGTGCATCATCATGGAATGGAGTATGATTTAGTCAAATCAAATCTGATCCTTGGCTGATCGTCTATGGTCTTCTTCTGTAATAATTTTATGTGTGAATAAAGATACATTTCACTCTTGTATCTGGTATGATTTGTCATCTTTATTATTACTTCATGTATTTAATTTATCAGATATAGTAGTAAACATTTTATCAATCCAAAGCACCCTTTTTTCAGTTCAAATCCATTTTGTGGCGTGCTTTGTTACCAATTGATACAAAATAATTCTCCTATCCTAGTAATCTTATGAAATGAAAAAACATCTCTAGAGAGCAGCTAACTTAATCTCAATCCAAACTACTCTAAGATAAACTTTTATTCTTAGCAAAACAAGATCCTTTATTCTCTTAATCGATTTCCCCATCCAGCAGCTAGAAAAGTCATATTCCTATTTTTCATTAACGATAACAACACCTAACAGCTAGCAGGACCTCAATCATGAGGCAGTAATGCATCCCGAAAGGTTTTAGTGTGACCATGCTTCACCAAGGTTTGGCATTTAGCTGGCTGCCATTGTTTCTGCCCAAGTCATGGTGTAAAACTATCCCTGGAAACAGATTTAATATCAATTCTGGAGCTGCATGGATGAGCTGAAGCAAGACTATTCTTCCATACTGTAGGAACCACTAATTGCATTTAGGCGAAAATCTTTTATCGACAATGTTCGGTAACTTGGTAGAAGGGTTCTTTTGGAGACATATTTTGAGACACTCCCATGATCTAGGAAGATTTTATCATCCAAATTGATCATCTAACACTTGTTGTTCGATATGAGAACACAATTAAAGTCATGTACGAAAATACAGGGTTTATCCAACCCTCAGTTGAAACATCTTATCCAAAAGCGCAGCACAAACAGGTAATAGAAGATGAGTATCAAAAATCCCAGTACATGCTTACTTCATGTATGCAAAGGGTGACTAAAGCATGTCAAAGTGCAGTGCTGCATGTCATGCCCCTGCCATGACAACAAATGCTTGCACCATTCTTAGTAAAAGAAAATTGTCCTGTTTCAAAGATTCACAACTTTTTGAAATCTAAATCGAACCCAAACAAACAGCAAAGAGAATGTGATTAGATCTGATCTTGCATTTATATAAAGGTTGGTGTATACACAGCGGTTTCTACAAGGCACATACACAGGATATTATTTATGTTTAAGGAGTAAGTTCATTAAGGCAGCGACCTCACAAGATTAACATAGAAATTTTTTATTAGCTATGGTTAAGAAGCATTTTCATTAAGGCAGTGATCTGATGTTTACAACAGCAATTTGTTAAGAAGCAGAGGATGGTTTGAAAAGGCACCACTCTTAAGAGGGACTATGACAGTAAAGAGGGACATAACCCTTCCTTACTAATTGAAGGCTATAAAAAAGAAGAACTCCATTTGAAGGAACGCATCAAGGAAGATCAAACAAGAGAAAGGAATTGAGAGAAGCTCATCTCTATTATAAGAACCTGCATTCTCATTGAGCAATTTGGGTGATCTAGTAAGTATTGTGGTATGCATTGTTGCAGTATATTTAATATATATTTTTTGTATAGGCAATATTATGAAATGCTATCTCTATTATAATAAGCTGCATTCTCATTCAGCAATTTGGGTGATCTAGTAAGTATTGTGGTAACTGGTATGCATTGTGGCAGTATATTTAATACATATATTTTGTATAGGCAATAATATGAAATGCTATTCTTTATTTTACTTATTTGACCACAAGCAATCATGTAGAGGTGAGTAAGGAAATACAAGGAGGGAGAGCAGATAAGAAATTCCTTTCAAAGTAGGCCACTCCATGATGGATGGATGATGTCCTGCCACATGTGGGCCAGGGGGTATTGTATCCTGCCCTTGGGCATGGATAAGAGGAATAATGTAAGTGCCCTATTGGGGTTTCCTATCCAACCTCTACGATGGTTGATTGTTGGAATTAAATTAAGAGAAGTCACAATCATAGACGGGTGAATAAGGTGACATTAATTGGGAGGGCAGAGTGTAGTACGTATTAAAGTAATATTGTAATTAGAATTAGTTATGCTTTGTCGGAGAGGGTAGTTAGGAAGCGAGGGGACGCGTCCGTTGGTTTTCCCAACCAACCGACCATTATATAAGAACTTTGGAATATGGATGTTGGACTCATGTTTTTGGTAATAAATAAAGTAATAACATTTCCTCGCCATCTTGGCATTCTGGTATTTTGTTATTAGTAATGAATGATTATGTTGGTACAGTTGGATTGATGTTATATTGCTCTGTATTTCCTGTGTTACTAACCTTTCTACATTTTGGCACTGTTGCCTAAGTCCGAACCTGGAGGTCGTCGACTAGGTAGGATGGAGTAATGGGAAGACCCTTCCTACCATGTATACAAATAACAAACAGTGACGGAGAAGAGAAGGAAATAACACGAGAAGATCAGGTGACACGAGATCTAGTGGTGGCCTGGGAGGTTTCAGTTGACTAGTACGTGCAAAGGGAAGCCCGAGAGAGAGTGGTTCCAGAGAGCATGGTACGGGACGAGCTTTCGGTACCACCAACAGTGTACGATCTACTTGGACAAATTCCTCAACTATTGGCAAGAAATTTGGTATGTGTGGAGGAAGAAAGAGCCAAAACGGAACAAGAGTGGAGAAGACAACAAGTGCTCCAATAGTTGGCCGAAAGAAGTACACAGGAACTAGAGGAGCGCGACAATCCAAGGAAGATAACCAAACACTAAAACAAGTCATGCCCTTGCTTCCAAATAAACATCCCAGGCAAAGGCCAGAAGAAGAAATTGAGGGAGAAGCCGCCCTGCCAATTCTGGGTCTACACCAACAGGAGGAAAGACGTCGCCCTTGGCTATTTCGGAAGCATCATGAAGGAAGGGTGGAAGAATCCTAAAACCCCTGCGTGAAAAGAGTACTGGTAGGAACAAAGCCCCAACCAGACAAAAGAATCACAAGGGGAAGAAGATATTACCAATCCAAGAGGGAGCGTCCCGGCAGGAGGGAGCGTCCCGGCAGGAGGGAGCATCCCGACAGGAGGAAGCGTCCAGGCATGAGGGAGCGTCTCGACAGGAGGAAGCATCTTGGCAAGAGGAAGCATCCCGACAGGAGGGAGTGTCTCGGAAGGAGGGAAGAGCGGAAGCAGAATGGTGTTAAACAAACAAAAACTCCCTAGATTTACTGGAGAAGGATCGGAGGGCCCTGCTCGTCATTTTAAAACATGTATAACTATATGGCAAGCCAATGGAGAAACGATGTGGATGAATGGTTAAAAGCTTTCCCTGCCACACTAAGAGGTATAGCTATTGATTGGTATACAGACTTGGAGGCTACGAAGAAGACCACATGGAAGGACCTCCGTACCGCCTTTGAGGAGGAATTTAGACTTCTACATGATGATGACGAGATAGTCACATAAATTTATAATACTAGGCAAGGGAAAATGAATCTGTCAGGGCATATAGAAGGAGACTCAAGGAGTTGATAGGGAAGCCAGACAACAAACCCGCCGACGGATTAAAAAAAAGGTGGTTCATTGAAGGGTTAACTCCGTCCTTAAAAAGAAAAATGAAGATAGTACCACCACCATCCTTTGCGGACGCTTGCACCCGTGCAATGGATATAGAGAGTGAGAACAAAACTTCCAAAGCCACGAGACATGGAAGCGGGAGTGAAAGTTCAGAAGAGAGCAGGGATGAATCTAAGACCATCCAAGCCCTGAGGAAAGACATGATGGGGCTAATGAAGGAAGTAACAGGAAGTAAGGAGGAGAAAACAGAGGGGAGGGAATCGTGGTGCACGGATTGCGAATAGGAAGGACACACAAAAGGGACATGCCCACGCAAAGCGTTTTGTGACATCTGTTAGGTGTTGGGCCATACAATTAAGGACTGTCCCTACAATCTTAAGGCATGGAATGCGCAAGTATTCTTTACCCAAGGAGAACAATCCGCACCGCCTTCCACCCTTCCACGAAACACAAATATGGAAGCCTCGCCGGGAGGGTATAGAAACAATAGGCAAGGAAGCAACAACAACAATAATAACACACCCAGAAGATCAATTCAATACGATTCCAAAGGAAAACCTATGATTCAATGTAGGCAATGCAACGAATGGGGGCATTTTGGGCAGGACTGCTAGAATGGTAGAGGGCAGAACGGAGGAATGTTGTGTAAATGGTGCGGACCAAGTAATCACGAGGATGCCAATTGCCCCAGACAAAAGGGGGTGAACAGGCTTGACATTGCAGAGCCAGAAAACGAAGTTTTCGCCATCACAAGAATGCAGGCCAGGCAACTTGCATATCCAGATGCAGCTACAGAGAAAGAAAGATTCCAAGAAGCCAGAAAGGACATTAGAGATAACATAGCAGAGGAAGGGGGACTAAGTACGGCTAAACTCCCAAACAACCGACCGGTACCAAACATCATGGAACAAGTACTGAGACCACCATTCCGGTGAAAATTGCGAATCTATTAGAAACGCTACCTCAGTTGCGGGTAGCAATAACACAAGGAATAAGTAGCGAAGAGGTACCATCCAAGGAGGAGAAGAAAGAGGAAGAACAAGCCGAAAAAGAGACCAACACCCTGTTCACCACAGGAATGGGGAGGACACCTATAGTTGTAGAATCGGAGATAATGGGATGCAAACTCACAAATACTATAGTGGAAGGAGGGTTGGGCGTGAACGTCCTACCTGAGGAAACTTGGAAGGCACTAGGGAAACCTACACTTTGGCCGCCCACATTCCAACTGGTGGGTGCAAACAAGCATGGAATTAAGCTGATAGGAACTCTGATGGGACAAAAGGTAGTAATTGGTACACAACAGTTTCTCTTGAACTTTGTGGTGATTTCCCTGGAAAAGAAAGGATGTGATGCATTGTTGGGAAGAGGATGGCTGGTCACAGCAAAGGCCACCCATAATTGGAAGAGAAATACGCTTTCCATAGAAGTAGACGGCCGAAAGTACACAATTGATCTAAAGAATCAGGCTGTAAGTTAGGATCTGGCATCTGATTCAGAGGCAGAAGGAGAGGACGGAGGAGTAGAACCGGACGAAGAAGGAATACTCTAGCTCGGGGAGTGCTCAGAAGATGAAACATGCTCTCTCAATAGCCTGTTTTACTGGCAGATGGGAGACGATGAAGTATTCTAGCCAAAATGTAATATGTTGCAAATCCAAGAATCCGAATAGGAAGAAAAGTATCCAGAAGGTTATAAGGAGTATAGGGAGGGTACGACCACCCTCAATAATAAACCAACACATATATTTAGCAAGGAGAAGAAAGTGGATTACGAGGAGGCTAAGTTGCAGACAATAAACACAAATAGGCCTACGGTGGATGTGCACGAGGTAAAACATCCAGAAGACGGAAGAGTCCAAACGAAGGGCATATGGGTTGGAGGTGTAGGAGTTGGAGGCATACGAACAAATTGGAGACATTCGTACGAGTTGGAGGCATAGGAGCAGTTACCAACGTACAAGCCGCAAAAACATTAGAAGTTGCTGTCGTACGAGCATCAGTAGTAGGAACCCACGTACGCCTGGGAGTACGAGTAGTCAAAAATTTCGGAGGTTGGCGGAGAAGGATTGGACTCGTACGAAACAACGTACGAACTAGAGGGGTGGAGGTAAGTCCAGGCACGGGTACAAAGGAGGTAAGCGTACGAGTTTTCAAAACATGGTACAAGCAACACATTCGGAGGAAGAGGAATGTACCAGGTCGTCGCACAAGTGCGGCGGAAGAGGAACGTACCACCACTAGTATGGAGGAAAGCGTCCGTACTATGCCTAGTACGCAGGAGGGACGTACCACTATTAGTACGGAGGAAGGCATCCATACCATGCCTAGTACTCAAACAAATGTTCGTACCATAGAGGCAGTCGTATAGAGGAGAACTGTAGTACAGAGGGGGAAGGAAGACAACAAAAGGTTCCTCAATGGGGGGCAACACGACTTTTCTTGCCAGGAGTAGCAAACTTGGTTCCTATAGAGCAGCAGACTCGTACCAAGGTGATAGATCTGAGGTGTCAGAAAAAATGTGGACACAAGATAGGACTACACACACCGCAAGGTATAGAACTAGCACACCCTCTTGCCTTGGTGGTATAGCCCGCCGGAAAAATGGATGCACAACATGAAAACTACGGGGAAGAACCCAGCATTGAAAATCAAGACACACCAGGGGAGGATATACTAGTTGAGGATGCAGTACTAGAAGAGGCAGATAGACTACTTGAAGAAGTTGGGATGGTACCTCCACCCTCGCCGGCCCCCTTGGAGGTAGAAGGGGAAAACGTAACAGAAATGCTAAATGCGCAAGTGGGACTTTCTGAGGCCCTCTCATTGGAAGACGCAGCAGAAAGATTTCTCAGAGAGTTACAAGCTATGGAACATACTACCAAGGATATTATACAACAGGCTAAGAATCAGAACCTAGAGGCAATAGTCAAAGCAGCGGAATCCTTGGCAACATTCATGAAGGGGAAATGCCATACAGATTGGAGACTACCTCAACAAAGTGGGTACAGGTAGGAGTAATTAGTTGAAAGCTGGATAGCCCTCTGTACCATTACCTCTCGCAGAGGAACAACCACCCCTCCTACACACACTTCAGCAGAAAAAAGAACTGACAAACCAAAGCAAAAAGGAATGGAAAGAAGAAAGGGTTGTTTGGGAAGGGAAATGGAAGATGGAAAAAGCTGGCCTAGAAGAGAAATTAGCAGCAGAAGAAGAAAAGAAGATGGATGCGTTGCGCGTACTCCAAGGAGTTCGGGCGAAACAAAAGGTTGTTGAATGAGATCTCTTATGCCTTCGCAAACAAGCCCCGAGTCCAGGGATGTCTTCACATCCTACTTCTTGAAGTCTGATTTTCCTTTTAGTTCTGTTGGGTAGTCGTTTGGAAGACGAATTCTTTTCTGGGGAGATAAATGTAGTACGTAATAAAGTAATATTGTAATTAGAATTGATTATGCTTTGTCGGGAGAGGGTAGTTAGGAAGCGAAGGGATGCGTCCGTGGTTTTCCCAACCAACCAACCATTATATAAGAACTTTGGAATATAGATGTTGGACTCATGTTTTTGGTAATAAATAAAGTAATAACATTTCCTCGCCATCTTGGTATTCTGGTATTCTGTTATTAGTAATGAATGATTATGTTGGTATAGTTGGATTGATGTTATATTGCTTTGTATGGATGGTGCCCTGCCACATGTGGGCCAAGGTGGGTGTTGTATCTGCCCTTGGGCTTAGTGTAAGGGATTCTTTGGGCACCCTATCATGCTTCCCCAATTCAACCCCTTTATGGTTGAATTCTAAAAATGAACTATAGATATTACATGATTAGTTGATCCTTAACTCTTGTATAAATAATTTAGCTTATGAATTATATATTTAGTTTGTCTAACATGATTGTAGGACCTAAACCAGGATTTATCTTGCTTGAAAATTTTAATTGATAAAGTTATAGCTCTAACCATATTATATTTTTTTCTTTAATTGAACTTTTAATTTTAGGGCAAGATTTAGGGCAATCTCAAAAGGGAACATTACACTGCAGCGCCCACTCATATGTATAGTCATTTTTTTAAGCAATTCAGTTTATAGTTAGTCATTTTTAAACCACCTAGAAACCTTTAAAACTTTGGTTGAAAAACACCACCTAAGAACTTTAGTGTACAACATACAACCTAATATTATACCACATCCTGAAAGTGATTCAAACTATGCTTGGGAAGATACCCAGCACAGGGTTAGTTTACCAGCCATTGGCTTTAACATTGTGTGCCTTATCTAGAAATGCATGTAGATGCTACTTGCTTCATGACCCAACATTTATTGCTTGCTTTAATGATGACCATCCAATCTCTCCTCAACTATGGTATAAATCTTTTTAATTAAATTAATACCTCTATCTCAGCTATGTTACTTGATTCCTTATTGGAACTGAAGTAGCTAAGTCATATCTGTTAAGTTTTAGGATAGTTGCAAATGTAATAGCACTCTATGTTGTATGTATTTTCCAAATGCAACAATCTCTCTTTCATTGATATTGGGAATGAGGCTAGGAGAGACATGTCCCTTCATGGGACATGTCTATTCATTATTATTTATAAGAAAGGACATGCATCTTCCCATTAATTATAATTTAATCAATCTTATAATGTTTCATCAATCAATTATTAATTAAAAATAATATAATAATTTAATATTGAATATTAAATTTCATATGATTAATAATAATATAACATATATATTATATTATTATTAATCAACATATATTATATGTATTCTAATGATCATATGACTGAAGCTACAAACATTAACACTCCCTCTTAGCTAGGGAGGATGATCAAACAAAATGTGTAGTGGTCTCGTGTGTCTACACTTATGACCCTCACCATAGCTATACAAAACATCAACACTCCCTCTTAGCTAGGGAGGATAAACCAATCTAATGTCAACACTTATATGACACTTGACAACATCAATCATGTGATGTAAGCAATAAAAAACATCATCCTCATGACGCAATCAATAGAAACATAGTCTCAAGATGTGGATTGCTTCCATCAGCGATTCTATCCACAAGCTCTCAGGTAGATTGCCTCCATCGGCGATTCTATCCACAAGCTCTCAGGTGGATTGCCTCCATCGACGATTCTATCAACAAGCTCACGAGCTTTAATGTGGATCGCCTCAATCGGCGATTCTATCCATAAGCTCTCGTGTGGATTGGCTCCATCGGCGATTCTATCCACAAACTCACGAGTTTTAAAGTGGATTGCCTCCATTGGTGATTCTATCCACAAGCTCACGAGCTTTAATGTGGATTGCCTCAATCGGCAATTCTATCCACAAGCTCTCGTGTGGATTGGCTCCATCAGCGATTCTATCCACAAACTCACGAGTTTTAAAGTGGATTGCCTCCATCGGTGATTCCATCCACAAGTTTCTGGGTGGATTGCCTCAATCGGTGATTCTATCCAAAAGTTCTCATGTGGATTGCCTCCATCGACGATTCTATCCACAAACTCACGAGCTTTAATGTGGATTGCCTCAATCGGCGATTCTATCCACAAGTTCCCGGGTGGATTGCCTCAACCGACGATTCTATCTACAAGCTCTCGTGTGGATTGCTTCCATCGGCGATTCTATCCATAAACTCACGAGCTTTAATGTGGATTGCCTCAATCGACGATTCTATCCACAAGTTCTATCTATTATGATCCGTTTCAGTCATCACAAGATGTCTATCACAATAGAAGGTCAAGTTATTGTAAGATCGTCACCTTTCAATAAGTCTTACAAATACAAGCGATAATCATTTGGAAGTCGTCACTTCCTCATGATGTACACAAGGGGCAGGCCCATTAAAAATATGGAGTCACACACATGACATCCATCATGCCTCAGCGCAGAGGGTGAAAATAATGGATTTCACCTCAAACTTCTCTCACAGAGAAGAACTCATTGAGCAGATATCAATTTGTTGATCATCCAAGATTGCTTAAGACGAATTGTCAGACTCCCTCTGAGTCTGATATCAATCTTCTTAGCTCCCCGTCCAAAGTTGCCTCTGAAGAGTCATACTCCCTTTGAAAACAATTTCTTGTGCTTTTTTCCTAAAGGTATGATAGAGAGATTACAAATAGCTTATAAACTAAACTATCTCATACAGAAATACCAAAGATAGAAGCATACAAGATTTTAATAGCCAATATTATAGCATAAATTTCAAACTCAATAATTCATGTGCATTAATAAAACATGAAATACTTATCTTAAGTTTCAAATATTTCCTTTTGTAAGGTGAGCCCATGTAGGAAATATCAACTCTCATCAAAATTTGAAGTTGTTTGTGGCGGACACGCTGCAGAAGATCATAATGCTGCTCGTGCTAGACATGTCGATGACCTTCATGCAGAGCGATAGCCCAGAGTGGATGATCACCATTTTCTCACTCTCCACTAAGGATGGTTCAAATGGAAATGTAACATTGGTTATTATTCCCCCCACAATGTACAATTCCCACTCTTATATCATTGAACAATACTCATGTCTTTTTGTGAAATGACTTGATTGCTCCAAGAGAGGTGAAAATATATAATAAATTCTTTCTTTCTAGAAAGAGACACACTTCCTTGAATATATTATCCTTTGTTAATGCTTGATCACGATCATAACAAATTAATATATCTCTTTAATGAAAGCCACTTTCAAGAATTTCACATAGACCCGTACACAGTCCGTCATAAATTTTTAACCCCATACTATCTCTCCAATCGCTCTGGTGGGATTCTTCAAATTTTGTTTTTCACCAACATATCCGAAATTCAGAAAAATCCAACGGTGGATTTGTGAGATATGGTCCCTTTACTGAGATTGTATTTTCTGAGACAGTCATACATTCACCATCAAGAAACTACTCACTTACATTTGTAGTCTGGCTCTGATACCATGTTAACTTTTAGGATAGTTGCAAATGTAATAGCACTCTATATTGTATGTATTTTCCAAATGCAACAATCTCTCTTTCATTTATATTGGGAATGAGACTAGGAGAGACATGTCCCTTCATGGGACATGTCTATTCATTATAATTTATAAGAAAGGACATGCCTCTTCCCATTGATTATAATTTAATCAATCTTATAATGTTTCATCAATCAATTATTAATTAAGAATAATATAATAATTTAATATTGAATATTAAATTTCATGTGGTTAATAATAATATAACATATATATTATATTATTATTAATCAACATATATTATATGTATTCTAATGATCATACGACTGAAGCTACAAACATTAACAATATCCTTCTATGATTTTGAATTATTCATTTGCATCTAACCAATCTTGTATTGCTTTTAGAGGCACAATCAAAATAAAATTTAGCTTAGTCAATTTGTGAAAGGATTCAATAGATTTGTCTCACCTTCAAACAGTTTCTCTTCCAATGTGCAAGACACAAAGCCATGTATGTCAAATATAAATTTTCAACAGCAAGTGTTAATCAGTTTTGACTGATTGTCACTCGATAAGATATTCACTGAATGTGAACAGACATACAGGATCAAATTTAAGATAAATAACTCAACTGACAACATAAGGCTAAGTTATATTTCTTAATGAGTCGACAGAAAACATGAAGCTGATGACAAAGTAACTCGTCCTACCATTCTTGACAACACAATTTGAGTGAATAGTTTCCCATTCTACCTAAAACATGCTTCGATGAATAAAATTGTTATAAGGTATCTTATATGCACAATGGAGCATTTTTCCCATTCAAGCCTAAAAAGTGCTTCAATGAATAAAATTGTCATAAGGTATCTTATATGCAAAATGGAGCATTTTGTTTGAAAATTAGATAAAATCCCTTCGATGTTTGAGGAAATTCTTAGAGCTTGATACTAGTTAAAAATCATAAATATTAATGTCTTCCAAAGTGGTCTAAATCAACTTCTATGTATCAATGTTATTTGTAGCGTACATCGGTGATCTATTCATCCTAGGCAATGAAGACAAAGTAGATCTCAATGGAAGCTTTGTGTATGACAAATTCACATTGGGATATTGGATCTTTCTCGAGTTTTCTCTGTAAAACTCTTTTCATCAATGTTTTGAATCACACTCCATGATCCATCATTAAGATGTAGAGAGCAAGAGAAGAAAAGTGATAAGAAACATTGATGGAAAAACTTATACACAAGTCAAATCCAGAAACATCCAATATCATGGACTATGGAAATTTAATGTGTTTAGCTTTACATTTATTACTTCATTGTTGAGCCAGAGAATTTTGCTAAGAGTCCTGTATTTTTATGTCTAGACAAAATATTTTAGAATTACCAAAAATGCTGTCAATGATGATTGCAAGCCTTCTCCTAGGGCCATAAATTTTCCATTTATAGTGATATGAAACTTGCAAATGAATTAATAAGCAGGAAATTGGCTGGATATTTCCTTCAAATTATAACTGCACAGCGAATTTTGTTATAGACTGCAAGATTTTTATTCCAGGGAACATGTGGACCAAACGCGAAAGCCGAAGCCTTGAACACAGAAAATGGTGAAAGATGAATGTAATTGTGGTATGAGTATTGAAAATTTGAAAAAGAGAATCATTCCAGGATGATTTTATTTTACTTATTCACTTTTGGAAAAGATTAGTTGGTGACAAGGAAACAACAGGTTACACTGTCAATCCTGGTAGATGTGCAGTTTCATAGTTGAGTAAGAAGCGACCTACTGTTTCTTTGTTCCCCACAAAATAAAAATATGAGGCAATGGTCAATTTGGCATGAAAAGTCATATAATAGAGAGAATATATACTGTGTATGTGATGTTTTTTGATCAATCTATTAGTATGAATAACATAGCTGTATTTTTTGGATTCTAGAATGCATTTATGAAGTATCTTTTACTTCTTATTGAAAATAGGCATTGTAATATATTATACAACAAAAGTGTGAGCCCAATAGAATTATGCTTTATAACAGAGGTTAACAAACCCAATCCACGTTTTGAAAGCAATTTCAATGTTTTGCAAAACTTTTCATGGCTATTAGCCTATCATTTCATTTTTGTACATGTGTCTGTGTATGTATACATTATTACATACATACCTATATATAGAAAATGCATAAATGTAAATGCATGCATTTTTCTGTCTATTCATGTGTATAGAATTTCACTTTCTAATTCCGCCAAGAGTTTGAAAACTAATATATTGAAAACTTAAATATTTCAAGGATATGTTTTAAACACTAACCTCAAATTTATGTGGAGGCAGATGTTTGAAAGACCATCACTTGCATAGGAAAACTCAATGATCATCTCAAGCTACATGCAGCATTACAAAATATCTAAAGCCCAGACAAAATGGAGTAGTAGTTACATCTGCTTCAGTTGTTGAATAGCATGAGAACTTTGTATTTGCACTGCTTAGTCTCAATTTCAGAATTTTCTGAATATCTATTTGGACAGTGTTGAAGCTCAGTTGCAAGTCATTATCTAGGTTCAACATATAAACATAAAGCTTCAAAACCAACGATATGAAGTTTTCTTTGTACTAATCTCAAAGAGCAGGCTTCGATGAAGAAGCAGCAGAAAGATAAGATCCAAGTTAGAAATTGATCCCTTCAAATTATAGAATACAACATTCTGTCAAGTTTAAGACATGGATCTGATATTTTTTGTATGATGTCAACTTCCTTAGATGTATTTTATTGGTAATGTTGACATAAAAGTTCAAACTGAACTTCAGAGTAGTGGTAAAAGGCCCAGGAAAAGTTTCTTACCAATTCGTGCCTCTAAAAATGTAGGAAAAATGCTTTTGATTAAACATACCCTTAAAGATTCAATATGCAATTTTACTTAGGAGAGGGCAGTAAGTTTGAAATTTCATCAATGTTTTGAAGATGTATGCAGCATAACAAGGTAAGGAAAATAATTTTTAGCTGATAAAGAAGACATACTAGCAAGAATGCTTATTTTTTTGCATTCTAGCTGAAAGTAATAACAGGGTGGACACTTGTAGCCAACTGAGAGGGGAAGTTATGCTTGTAATTTATAATATTTTGAATTTTAATTAGATATGATGCCAAAAACAAAACAAGAAAATGTTTCAATTAATTGTAAAGCATTTGTCTGATTTATGAGTAATTGCACAGCATGGAATACATTGCATAAGGCAAGGAAAACTTTAAAATACTTAAAACTTAATGTAAACTTCTGTGTAATTATTAAGAAGCATTTAGTCCAGATATACATGCCCATTTTCAACAAAAGAATAATGCTTTTCTCCAAAATAACGTACCTCAGTGAAATCATGACTGGATACTTGATTAATAGAAATGTCTTCCTCCTTGTCTAAATTCAAGATTTTCAGAATAAGGTCTGTCGTTTTCCTCCCTGTGATGTAAGTTTTTTGCACTTTCTTTGTACCTATTGGTCCCCAGTGACATATCAGAACATAATAACTACAAGCTGAAATCACGTCTCTCTCTAAGCTTTGAATACAATCTAATAGGAGAATCACAGTCTCTAAGTGGTATGGTCATTGATTATTACCCACAACTTGAACAAGTCGATGGCACATCATTCGTTGGTTCCTTGTTCCTGTTAATCTTATCCTTACAAAAGAGCCAGTAATTTTCTCCGTAAAAGTTCCAAGTTCTTCCAGAAGATCTTCCAGAGCACCTCGTTGCAAGTATATTAACCTGACATTATGCACATTTATGGCAGAAAATTCGTTTAGATTCTCTTTTAGAGCTTTAACCCCATCTGCATTTTTTCGCAATTTTTGTCTTTTCACTCTCTTGGTTGTGTGTATTGGCACCTTATTTGCCCCCGAATCCTCGTGACTATCATCGGTAATTACAGCCATCCTCTGAGGTTCATCTTTTATATTTCCTTGCTTTGGTATAATGTGTGATTCAAGAAGCTTATACATTTCAGGGAGCCGCAAACTATCTTTGCCAAAGAGCTTATACAATCTTTGGTCACAAAGAAATTGATTTCTTTTAAAAGGATGTTGAAGTTTATTCTCAGAAATGTATTTCAATAGCAAATTCTTTACTTCAACCCAAGAAAGAGGATTTTTGGTCTCTTCACCTATGTGCGCAATCAGATTGATAAGTTCCTTTGAAGCCCATCCATCAAAATCCTTTACCAATGGTATACTTCTGGTTTCTGATTGGCATTCCATTTCTTCAGACCTTACATATCTTGACCTCTTTGTATTCAACTGCTTCCGCTTGTTCTTCTTACATTTCTCATCTTGGCAGTCTAACTTCTCACGTGATCCAATATTTGATAACTTATCTTTCTCAACTATTCTTTCTGAATCTGTGTCATCCTTGATAGTGTCCTCATGAATTTGTGCTTTATGAAGATCTGCCAATGTTAATGAGTGTTTATCCTTTAGTTCAAGCCAATAATCCTTAAACAGGAACTCATAAGTTCCCTTGTCAGTGAAATCTACTTCATTCTGCAAACACCATTAACATAGAAGATAACTCTTAGAAAGAACTTATGTTAGATTTTAAACACGCGGAAAAAAATTGTAAACTTTGAATTTCTGAAAGAAAAAACTAGCAGAAAATTACTTCAGTGAAGGATGTTTCTTGAGCTTTCATTAGTCTATGTCAAATGGTCTAAAGGGCCAAACCTCAATCAAAGCATTATACAAAATAAGGAAGAACCTTCAGGAAATCAAATGATGGATATATAGTTGTAGTGTTAAGACAACCCACAAGTATATTTTGAAATAATGAATGAATATTTCATTCACCACAGAAGTTATGTGGGTGAAATTATATACAAAAGCATCCAACATGCCTAGAAATTTAAACAGAGAACCACTGAACTTTAGTTTTTAATGATCATTTCAATGTCTGTCCAAAGCTTTCTTAAAGTTACCTATAAAACTACTGGAGCAGGCAATTTCAAGACCTTTAGCAGCAGTGAGATTGATGTAACCACGAGAGGTTGTTTAAATGGACCTTACATGTTCTGCATATTAGACTCACAGGGAATAAAAAATTTAAACAATAAATTTCTGTCTCACCTCTCTTTATTGTCATTCTTGGTATGAAGCATTTTCTGCAAGCTACAATTTCTGAGTTGTATTGAATGGATTTTTGCCCACGCTAAAAATGTTCGTTCCATGTTTTGTCTTCCTATTTTACATCTACTAAACTGCCTGCTATCTCCTGTAGTGACTAAGAATTTGTATGTATTATAGCAACTTTCACTTTCTACGAGTAGTCATCCTGCCCAAGTGATCACATTAATATCTATAATGTTTTATCTTATAGTTTCCTGTCCAAGGGCATAAGCCCTGAAGGTTTTCCTTCATCTTTAGGGCGATATCATTCATCACAGGGTTGTTTCAATCAGCATCCAAAGCATCTTTCCTTCTCTTTTGAATTGGGCTGACATTACTTCATTAAAAAATACATGGAACCACCTCTTGGAGTTATTAGTTCAATGTAGCATAGTTGAAACTCAGTGGAACTGCATCCCACCGATTGACCAATGTTCTGTGTAATTCATCTATTAAACAAGTCCTCTGATCCAAATAATCCAATTTTGATTGGTTTTCTTTTGAAAAGAATTTTACAAAAGTTTTTTCAAGCAAAGTACTTTTGTTGAGATGCTTACTCTCTTTGCCTAGAACTTTGTTGCCATCCCGATGAGAGCCAGTATATGTATTGTATATCTAAGGCACCACTCCAAAGGTTTAGTTGAATGAATACCTAGAATCCAAATAAAAGACCAAACCTTAGTTTTTGAAGATGTGCTTACTCATAACTGATCACATGAACCTGTATGTCTAGAATATAGCATTGACTTAATTTTCCATCCTCATCTTTGAACAATTTGATTATCAGCATATTTATAAAGGTTTATTTTTTGAAGTGTTAAAAGGGATCCTTCATCCTCTTAATATTTTTGCCCTTATAACATTTTGATAGGTTCTTACAGATTCATATATTTTAAATAAAATATGATCTTCAGTAGCTAAGTCAAATTCCTATTTATATACCAGTTTACCTCTTGATCTGATTATACTTGAATTTTATTTTAGTTCAAATTTTATTGTATATTCATAAATATTGTAATTCTGAGCTAAAATAACTCAATATTGATCACATTCTGAAGAAAATACCTTCCCACTAAAATGAAAATAATTTCAAAGGGGCTTTAGAAATACGACCTCGTCAAAGTATTAAAAATGGCTAGCATACAACATCTTGAGTACTTAGTATCCTTTCAGATGGTTTGGAGAAAGCCGCAACATGCCCTCCAAAAATTTATAGATGGAATCAACTTTCTGTCAATGTTGAGAATCACAACGTATGAATCTTCAATTTTTTTTATTATAAAAATAATTTTTTATTAAAAATTGATGGACGGGTTAAATTTGATTGCTGTGAATATAGTTTTTTTTTTTATAAATAAATTGAATTTTTTTACTGTTCAAAATTTAAAATTATATATAATTATACTTAAATATATATTTAATTTAGGATACATGATATATTAAGAGTAATTTTTAATAAATAATTGTAAAAATTCAATTATTTTTTATGATAACATATTAAAATAATAGAAGTATGTGATTTTTATTTTTTAAAAGAGAATCTTAAAAAGAATGTGATTCAAATTAGTTGAACAATTTTCTAAAATTAAAAATAAAAGACCCTCATAGTTAAGAAAGTATTCATGATTTACATATTTTAAATATATATTAGCTCATAATATTCAAACATGTTTTGTGGTTGTTTGTTTTGTTTGTGAGTTGTTTTGCTCTATGCTTCACTCATCTTTTGTAGAAGGATTCAAGGTCCTTTCAAAACTCTGTTTATCATAAAATTTGATTATATCAACTCATTTTTATTAGAAGAATTGAATGTATTATTAAGAAAAAAGTTAATATAAAATATATAGATAAATAATTTCAATTAATAATGTGATCTATAAATATATAAAAGAACAATTAAACAAAATTAAAATTTGTTAAATATTTTTAAAATTATTTGATATAAAATTTGCAAAACATTTTTAAATTTATTTAATATTCTTTTCTCAAAATAAAAGTTTGATCTCATAACTATTGATTTATTTATTAATTTTAGATGTTATCTTGCTAAAAGATATGTATTAGATGTTACATTATACTTGAACTTATTCAAATAAATTAAATCTACTTTTCTATCTATCTATAATAAATAAAAATATAACAACATTTTATGAATATATAGATTTTATTTATTTAAAAAAAAAATTAAAGATTCATTCATTAATAACCATTCTTAAAATTATAAATTCTATTCTATAAAGTTCTATAAATTTAATTAATTAACAAATAAAAATTATAGAAAACATACACCCTCTGAATCAACATCCTCATTCTCTTCAATCATGTTGACTAGTTTAAAGCAATCCTTGCAGAAGCCCTTTCTTTTCTTGATGAGAAAAAAATCAGCTTCATCCACACAATCTTTGCAATAAGAAGTTTCACATGTATAACAAAAGAACTTGGCTTGATTGTGACAATCGTTACATAAATGCCAACCTGAAAAATTAGACAATAAAATACATTGGTCACTTGATTTGGAATTCAAAATAATAGGCATTATAATATATATATATAAAATTGTAATAGATTTTTCAATACTTTGCACAATTCATATGTATGCTTCTAAAGTTTATGGAGTTTAAGAAATTTCTTACCACATGTCCATGCCCCTTTTAGTTTAAAATATTCTTCATCTCTATTCACACAATTTTGATGGTATGCTTTTGTACAATATCTGTAAAACATAAGATAGAAGAAGAAAAATTACAAATAATTTGATAAAAATTATCAAATAAAAAATTTATAATTTAATCTAAATTATCTAATTAGTATATACTTTAAATATTTAAAATGTAAGTTAAGGTTAAATAAAGATTATCTTATTTCAAAATTTAAATATATTTAATATTTTAATTTTAATATAAATGTGTATATACAAAATAATTTAATAAGAAATATTTACTTAAAAACGGATATTTAATGGGAAATTTAGAAGAAAAATAATTTTTAGTTCAATATTTTCTTTGCTGAGTGTATTTGGCTTTGTCTTTGATGCCACCACATCATATGAATATTTATTAGAGAAAAAGATGAAAATAATATGATTAATCAAAAATAAAATTTTCATTGATATTTTATTTCCTTACAAACACCCAGAACTTGGCATCGAACAAAAACCGGAGAAAATACCTTTTTCTGCTCCAGATGGGAGAACTCAAGAAAACCAGATGAATACGAGAATGGAAATATACTTCAAACCAGCTGTTTTGTTTTGTTTTTGTTTTTTCAAATCTTTTGCTTTAGAAAGGAAACTTACTCCTGCGAGGGAAAACTTCTCAGAAATTTTACAGACTTTGTTCATTGTTCATTTATATCGAAATAAAGCGATTAGGAATGATAAATAGTTTGTTAAAAAAGGAATCACCAAACAGACGTGAGTTGGCCTCTTAAAATATTGTTTCAATTCTGATTTAAACATACAGAAATGGAAATCCAAAAAGCAGCTAATAAAAGCATATCATTCTTTCTCAAATCTCAAAATATCAAATTGGAAATCTCAAACTATAAAATTGGAAACCTGCAAAAAGAAGCTTAAAACATATTATTCTTTCTCAAATCTCGCAATAAAACTTGTAAAATCGTAGCTGATGACTAAAATAAAGCTACAGAATTGAGAAATTTCAGCGGAAAACAGTTATTTTCTCTCAAACCTAAAATAAAACTTCCATATTATGCCTTCAAAATTCTAAAGCATCAAAAACCTTATAATGAAGAGAAATACTAACAATAACAATGTTTAAATCCAAACGGCATTTACATACCCGTGCTCACACAGAACTAAATCCCCGCCGTCCATGCAAACGAAGCATACATCGTCGCTGCTGTTTAATTCTTTCGTGCGTTGCGTTTTCTGGCTACTATTTCTGCATCTACCAGAATTTGCCTCGGCATTGAAGCTCATTTCCCTCATATTTGCTAATCTTCAATCTTTTCCGCTTCCTTTTCTTTCTTATAACAACCTTTCACTAGACATATTTGAGCAGTCAGATCAAAATACACATAAATTGCGTGACATTTCAGATCGAGAAAGAACTGGCAGAATCACATAATGAAATCGCATGCATTATTTCGTTGGTGAGCAGTCACTGCAATTCGATGAATCCGTATTTCTGTACGTCTCCATTGATAGGCGTCCATTGATAGGCGTCGATGTGCTAAGTCATCATGAATTGACATGCATTTACTGAGCTACGAATCATTCAACACCAAAAATGTGATATTTGGTGTACATTTCTGATGATTCCCTTTATTTATCAAGTGTGCCAATACCTATGATGATTTTATTATTATTATTATTATAATTCTGTTTACGACTTCCTCGTTCCATCGCTTTCCTTATATTTTTTCAAAAAGCGGTTACTACCTACTTGGTGTTGCAGAGGTTAGCAAAAGTGGCAATACCGCCTATAGGTGCTTAGGCTATTTACCACGGTTTTGAATTTTTATTAGTCTTGAATGCAGTATGATTTTATAATTGCTATTTATATTGATTTTTCACGAGGTATCGAAAACTTTGGAATAAATATCAATCCTTGAAACTCCGATTTTATTTCTCCGAGCTCGTAGATCAAAGAAAAATTGACATGAGATGGTGGAAAACTTGGTGGCAAGTATTTGTTGATTTAGTTTCAATACTTGCGGTGTATTGGGTATTAAACGTCGATCTACTTTTCATTGCATTTGGTAAAAATATGAAGTGCTATTCGACATGTATGTAGAAATTGATGAAAATAGGTATAATTTTTCACTGTTGGATTTCTTTTTATTTGAAAATGATTTTTAGTCCTAATTTTTCAGTGTTGGATTTCTTTATATCTGAAAATGATTTTTAGTACTTCTCTTGTGTTTGTTCTTCTTGCTTCTTGTTTCTTGTTTCCTTCTTTCTTTTTTCGCTCTTGGTTGCTTTCTCGGCCATTGTTGATTCGCTATTCCTTTTGTTGTATATTTCCCCTTGTTGGTCTCTTGTTGCACATTAATAAATTTATCTTATCTTATCTTATCATATCATCCTAACCTTCACCCTATTAAGATATTTGTTATTTATGATTAGAGTTTAAGATTTAGGTTTTAGATTAGCTTTATGGTTACGGTTTAAGGTTTGGGTTATGATTAGTGTTAGAGTTGTGCTTAGAGATAAAATTAGGGTTAGAATCAATATTGTGATAAGTTTAGGGTTAAGAATAAGGTTGGGGTTATGCATATAAATAAATTAAGATTATGGTTAAGATTAGGTTTGCTATTGGATTTAGGGTTAGGGTTAATGGTATGATTAGGGTTAGGGTTAAGTTTAGGGTTAGATCTGTAAAATAAGAGTTGGGATTAGGGTTAGAGTTAAGGGTTATGATTAAGGTTAGTGCTAGGTTAAATTTAATAAAATAAACTATAATATTATTAATAATTAGAATATGTCATTAATATTTGATAATATTAATAATAATATTTGATATAATATTCAATTAAGGTTGGAGGTAGGGTTAGGATTAGAGATTGAATTATAATTCTAACCTTCGCCTTAATTGAATCCTAATTAAACACTAGGATTTAATTAGGGTTATGGTTAAATTAGGTTTATAGGATAAATCTTAGAATAAGTATTAGGGTTAGGATTAAAATATAAGTACTATTCAAATAGGGTTAGGGTTTAGGTTATATTATGGTTATCATTAAGTTTAGGTCAAGGCTCAATTAGGAAAAAATATCTAGGTTAGGATTAGGGTTAGCCTTCAATTAGAGTTGGGTTTAAGGTTAGTGTTTAGTAAGGTTTACAATCATATTTTAATTAAATTTAAGATTAGGTTTTAATTAATGTTAGGGTTTAATTAGGGTTATAGGAGAAATATTTGATTTAGATTTAGGGTAAAATTATGGTTCTAGTTCAAAAATGGTTATAGTTACACTTTGCCTAGGGTTAGAACTAAGTTTAGGTTAGGGTTAAGGTTCAATTAGGGGAAAATATTTGAGTCATAGTTAGGGTTAGGTTTAATTTAGGGTAGGCTTAGGGTTAAAGTTTGATTAGGGTTATTGTTAGTGTTAAAATAAGATTATGAATAGGTAATTGTAGTGCCCACCCATAATTTACTTTTCAATGTTGATGCCAAAATCTTTTGGTTATTTTTAGGGTGATTGTGTATATATTAGGATGATTATACTGACCCCATACTTGCATGTGTATGCTTGGCATATATGTTTTATATTTTTGTGTGGTGTGTTTATCTTACATTTCTGTATGATGTGTTTGATGTGGTAGAGGATGGAGATGTAGTTACTTCCATTGCGAGATCCACACATTCGACCAATCCCTATCTTTGTCTGTTATATATATTATGTACATGCTCAACTAATGTGATACAGGTTTGCAAGTACCAGGCATCGAATTCCCTAAATTGCCAGGATGAGCGGGCCCTATCGCGATATCTCAATGGTAAGAGAGGGGAGATAATAGACAAGTCTGAATCTCAACTTAAGCCATTTATTGTCCTGAAATAGAGGACAAGTATCTTTTTTCTACCTTCTGAATTTGTCAAGGTGATGTCATTCGTGAACCCTTCCTTTGTGCTTGTTTGTGGTATTTTGGGTTTAGTCATTTTTGTCATCATGTTGTTTGGTCATGTGATTTCTGTATTAGACGGTAAAGTGATTTATGAGATTAATTATGTAATTAAATAATTAGATCTTATTAAATTGGAAATATTAAATATGATGTTATTTAATTAATGAAAAATAATTATATACATTTGTTAATTAAAAAGTCTAATTTTGGAAATAGAGGGTTTAATTAATTATTAAATCCAAAATTGAAATTAAAGGCATAATTAATGAATTGATATTTAATTATCAATTTGCATGTTATTAATATGCTAAAAATATTAAATTTTATTTAAATAATATTATGCAATTAAAACATTCTTTTAATTTAAAAAAAGGCTCTGCTCTCTCGCTCTACTTTTTCGCGACCGAAGATTTTTTCCATGGATAGTCTGGATTTTCAAGCAAAATTCTTCTCTTACACTAAATATGTGCTCAAATATGATTATGGCTGTGCGATCCAGGATGTCTAGGTTGAGGATGTGCTCCAGGGTTGGCAATGTGTGTCCAAATCTTGCCAGAGCTCAAGGAGGGTATCCTTTGTTCCCTTCTCCCTACAGACGTCCAACAGATTTCATCCTTTGGCCTCTTCCCCCAGGAACTTTTTGGGGGTTTCTCCTCGGGGGAGGTTGTTTTCATCACAAATTAATGATGGCATCCGAATGGAAAATCAAGGTATTTATTCTCCTCTGCATCGACGCAATATGAATCCTAGGTCAATCCATGCTAGTTTTTCAAATAGATGTTTTGAGAAACGACATGGGGGCTTCTCTCCTTCTCATCATCTCGACGATACGGTCGCCCGGAGATCTGAGGATTTGGTAAATTGGTGCCCGACTTCATCTGCAGGTATGCTATATTCCCCACCGCATAGAAGAATTATTGATAAGAATGGTAAAATGGATAATAGGAAAAATAGAGGTGATGTTGGGAAGGCTGCAGAATCTTCTAAAAATATTAGACCTAACCCTCTAAAACTAGTGATTAAACATGGTTTGGTGAATAGACAACAACATTTGTGTGCGGAGTTTGGTCTGTTTTGTAGATGGAAAGGCATTGGGGCTTCAGCAGAGACGATAGTAAAGTGGATAAAGGATCAAATCAATGATAAGGTATGTATTTTGATCCTCCAAGATAATTTCCTTTATGTAGATTGCTCGAATGTCTCACTTAAAGAGAAAATTTTGTCGCAGGGTTTCCCCAATTTTAGGGACTTAGGGTTTGTTACCCTAGACTGGTTTCCTTTTTTTAATCTGTTAAAATTAAAGAATTTCATGGTAGAGAGAGTGATTAAATTAACAAATCTTCCTATTGAACTATCTGATGATGACTTAGTAAGGGAAATAGGTAATGATTTAGGGAAATTTGTTGGTTTTGTCAATTTTGACTATGCGCATTCAGAGAGACTTATCATTGTTCGAATGGATATTAATGCTCCAATCCCCCCTTTGGAAGTATGCTATGATGCAGGTTCGGTCATTATCTTTCCCAAATTCTTTAATGGATATTTGGAGGATCTTGGGTTCCCTGGGGCGGATCCACTAGAAGTTAGTGAGACAAGAAATTTTTTTGTTCTACCCGAGGTCACCCTTCCACCTTTAAATCTTTCAAACTAGGTTAATATTAGACCCAAGGTGGTAAAGGAATACTGTATTGATTTTTTACCCAATATTGGGGGTTTCAACATTATCAACCAGAAGGGTAAGCCTAACTTTTCTTTATCCGTACCTCCCCTTAAGAATACTTGTCCTAATAGTGGAATTGAAGTGGGTTCCCATGTTTTTTCTGGATCGAAGGATATTGCTTCTTCTCATCTTGACTCTTTGGAGACTAATGAAGAGGGTGAAGTAGAAAATTCATCTTTTCTTCCTGCTTCATTGACCCCAACACCAAGAGTAGAAAGCCTAGGTGACCCCTTGACTGATGCGATAGAGGATCCAAAGAAAGTCGTGGAAGAAGTAAGGATTATATCCAAATATGTAGGTGAGAGTCTTGTAGAAGAACTGATGGATAGATTTATCGATGAAATTTGTGATGAGGAGGAAGTTGTTAGGCAAAGACATCTCCTGATTAAGGAATGTTTTGTGCCTGACTCCCCTCTAACAAAAGAAGAGTTAGGGATTTTTTTGGCAGTGGAGGATAAATTAAATGAGGATTTCCAACCTTGCCTAGGCCTGGATTCTTCTTTGGCTAGTAAGGCATTTCCTGAATGTGCCAAAATCCTACAGAAGTGAGGGAGAAAATCCTTTAAGGAGTTACAATCTCTAGCAGGGGCAGTGAATGGCTAGGTTAAACTTACTGATATTTTTAATGTAGGGAAGGGGAAGTTCCTTCCCAAGGCATTATGAATCTCATAACATGAATGCCAAGGCATTATGAATCTCATAAAGTTTGAAATACAGCAGAAAAGAATGCCCCTAACAAACATCGCATTCTTTTGTGCTGTATTTCAAACTTTAATCCAGATATTATTTTATTACAATAAACCAAATTAGACCTTCTTGGATATAATATACTTAATAAAAAACTGGGTGTGAGAGAAATATGGGGTGCTCCAACTTTTGGAGCCTTAGGGGGTGTAGGCTTTATTTGGGACCCAAGATCTGTGACTCTCTCGGGCTTAGAAGAACACGCCAATTGGTGCCACGGGAAGGTTTATAGCCATAGATCAAACATTAAATTCTATATTATGAATATATATGGACCTATTCTGAGTATAGATAAGGAAAGAGTGTGGAAAGAAATTGAAATGAAATTTAAGGATTTTGGTCAAGATACAGTTATAATAGGTGGTGATTTCAATACGATCACTAAGTTATCAGAAAAAAGAGGGGACTTTGTCCTTCAATCTAAAGCTGCCATGAAATTAAACGAGTGGATCAACAAGAATCAGCTTTGTGAAATAGCCACAAGTGATGATTTTTACACCTGGAATAATCGAAGGAAAGGATTTAGTTTTATAGCTAAAAAATTAGATCGTTTCTTTGTTAAAGGAGATTTTTCTTTACTCCCATTTACTTTATCAGCTAAGGTTCTTCTATTTTCAGGCTCTGACCATTTTCCGATCGAATTAAATCTTAACAGACAAAAGTCCAGAAAACTGTCCTTTTAAATTTGAACAAATGTGGAGAAAAAATGAAGGTTTTTTAGAAATGATTAAGGACTAGTGGGAGGAAATTGTAATCACAGGGTCTAAGCTCTATCAGATAGTTTAAAAACTCAAAATCATTAAACTTAGATTGAAAGCTTGGAATAAAGCAAGTTTTGGCAATATTTTTGAGACTAAACTCTTACTTGAATCTAAAATGAAATCCTTAAATGAAACAATCATGATTAAGGGTATGGACTCCACCCTATATGAAGAATAAAAACTACTGCTAAATAAATATGAGGATGTATTAGCCAAAGAAGAGATCTATTAGAGACATAAATCTAGGGAGACATGGTTAGCCGAGGGTGACAAAAACACTAAATTCTTTCACAATAGTACAAAACAATGAAGAAGTATTAATATGATTACTTTTATCAAAGGGAAAATAAATAATTGGGTGGAGGATCCAAAAGAGATAGCCAAATAAGTTGTGGATTACTTTAAGGAGATCTACCTTAAGGAAGCTTTGCCTAATGTAGATATTAGTTGTCTGGAAAACATCCCTAAGGTTATTTCTAAAGAACAAAACCAACTTCTTATGGTTAGATTTTTGAAAGAGGAAGTTGAAGAAATCCTAAACAAAATGAACCCAGATAAATCACCAGGGCCAGATGACTTCCCAACATGTTTTTTTTAGAAGTGTTGGTACTTTATGGGAGATGAGATTACTGCTGCACTTGATGGTATCAGGAATTCGGGGAACTTACATAAAGAGGTTAATAACACCTTCATCACCCTAATACCTAAAAAAGAAAACCTAGAAACATTCAATGATTTTAGACCTATTTCTCTTTTCAATACCTTATATAAATTTTTTTCTAAAACTATGGCGAGTAGACTCCAAAAACTTCTCATATATATCATAAGCGAGGAACAGTCTGGTTTTGTCCTAGGTCATTCAATTTATGATGGTATTATTATTGCCCAAGAAGAAATGCATTCTATTAAAAAAACAAAAAACCAAGTATGCTTATTAAGATAGACATAAAAAAAGCATATGACAAGGCTAATTGGGTTTTTTTAACAAACTATTTGCTAGCTTTCAGTTTTGACAAAAGGTGGGTTAACCTAATTAAAACCTGTATCTCTACCCCTAAATTCTCCATTCTGGTCAATGGATCTCCTTAGGGATTCTTCAGAATCTCTCAAGGTATTTGTCAAGGGGATCCATTATCCCCTTTCGTCTTTATAATAATGGCAGAAGCCCTAGGTCGGAGTATTAAAAAAGCAAGGGTTGATAAACATATTCAGGGCATCCAAATAACTAGTGGGACTGATGCTATTACTCACCAACAGTTTGTGGATGATAGAATGCTATTTGGGGAGAGCTCTGCTCTAGAGGCTAGAGAAATTAAAGTCATTCTAGACAAGTATTCTTTCGCCTCAAGACAAGAAATTAATAAGGATAAATTTGATATCTTTTTTAATACTGAAATCTCTCTCACAAATGACATATGCAATATTTTAAATTTTAAAAAAGGTACCCTTCCTTGCAAATATTTAGGATTATATCTGGATCAAGATTCAAGATCATCTACTGGATGGAATCTCATAATAGAGAAAATAAAAGGTAGAATGTCAACATGGAAAGGTAAATGACTGTCTTTGGCTAGGAGAACCATCATGATTCAATCTTTCCTCTCAGCCATCCCTCTGTACCAATTAGCTTGTATTG
This sequence comes from Thuja plicata, assembly GCA_018584345.1. Taxonomy (NCBI): domain Eukaryota; kingdom Viridiplantae; phylum Streptophyta; class Pinopsida; order Cupressales; family Cupressaceae; genus Thuja; species Thuja plicata. The sequence continues at coordinate 519,494 of MU224605.1, read as the reverse complement.
ACCTCCTGACTAAGAAATGAGATGAAATTAATAAAATTATGAGATCTTTCTTCTGGAAAGGGACAACGGATAAATAGAAAATTGCCCTTCTTGCTTGGGATAAGGTGTGTATGCCTAAGCATGAAGGAGGGGTGGGAATTAGAGACCTAAAATTTTAGAGTAAAGCCTTTGGTGCTAAACTTGTTTGGAAACTGATCAACTCACCTAACCTTAAATGGGTAAAGACATTATCACACAAATACTTAAACCAGCCACACCCTATTAATATTTTAAGAGAATCTAAGCCCCCTAGAGGTTCAAGGATATGGAACTTTATGATGGACTGTAAATCGATTATTCAAGATAAGCTCTCCTGGAACATCGGTCAGGGGGAGGATGCTTTGTTTTGGTCCAACTCATGGGAAGGACATCTTGCCATTTCTCATCTTGGAGACTGGTCCATATCAAGAAATATTATGGAAGCATCTTCGGGCACTAAGGTTAAGGATTATGTAACTTGTGATAAAAATTCTAAGTATGGCTGGAAATGGAAGGATTGTCATGACCTGTTTTTACCTCTGGAGGAGGAAGGAAAACTTATATCAATTCTGGCAACTAGGAGAATATTTTTTTTTAAAAAGTAGATAGACTTGTATGGGATGGTAATAAAACTGGTCGATACAAAATCAAAGATGGTTATAATATTCTTAGGTCCAAGACTATTATCCACTGTGATCCCCCTCCCTATAATTTGCTATGGGGTAAGAATTCAATGCCTAAAACAGGGTTCTTTGCTTGGTTAGTTTGGAATAAGAGAATCCTGACAGCTGAGAGATTCCAACATATGAGCTATAATGGCCCAGGCTGATGCTCCCTATGTGAAGCACAGGAAGAATCGATGGATCATTTACTTCTAGGCTATCCCTTTTCCAAACAATTTTGGGATTGGCTTTTTAGTAAACTCAATTGGAAGTCTGCCTTCACTAACTCTATTTTGGATTTTCTTAGGTCTTGGCCACATCTGAATAAGGACTCCATTTACTATCTCTTATGGCCTCTGGCTCCTTCGATTGTGCTATGGGAAATCTGGAAGGAGAGAAATAGGAGAATTTTTCAAGACTCTAAAATGACTATCTCTAATCTAATAAATAAGATTGAAAGCTCCATAATTGAAGTTGTTAATAATAAAACCATGATGAGTAATATGAAGGATGTTTTTATGAATCAATGGGATGGTAGTACCAGAAACAAATGGATCAGACTAAAAATTCCTCCTTTCATAGGTAGAGGGGATATTCTATCCCAAAACAAACATAACATTTGTACTTGGTCTCCACCACAGGTAGGATGGTTCAAACTTAACTTTGATGGGGCGTCTCAAGGTAACCCAGGAATGGCGGGTATAGGTTGTTGTATCCATGTCTCAGATGGAGTGGAAATAGCTCAGAGAAGTAAATTTATAGGTAGAGAGACAAATAAATGGGTAGAATTGGAGGCCTTGGTGGAGGGGTTATATCTTTGTCATCAGTTAGGCATTAAAAATCTCGATATCGAAGGTGATTCTACAATCATTATTAATGCCCCGAGGAAAGGTTCTCTTCTTAACTAGAGATTAGATTCTATCCCATTTTCAGCATTTGCATTATTTGACTCCTTTGAGCTAATCACAATTAACCATATCTACAGAGAAGGTAATTGTCGAGCAGATGAATTAGCCAATCTAGCTATTGATAATTTCCTAAAAACACAATTGGTAGATCCTTATTAGTAACAGAAATTAAAATAAAATTTTAAACAGAAAATAAGTTTATACGAAAAACATATATTTTCTATTTTTAACAAGGGGAGTTTAGTATTAAATAGGACTTATTAGTAAAGTATATCTTCGGGTACTATCTTATAAGCTATCTCTTAGGATTATCTCTTTGTCATCAGATAGGCATGCAAAGGCCCAATTTTCTTAATTGCAAAGACAAATAGATATTATGAGAACAAGTATGTATATATATATATATATATATATATATATATATATATATATATATTTACATGAATACATATTTTACTTATATATATGTATATTCACACCCCCAGATAGTCTTTCACTATCTGTCTTCAGTAAGACATTAAAGTGAAGTCTCTCTGTCATCATTAAAGGAGGCCTTGATGGTAGGGTGGTCTTTTTGTCCTCAGTTAGGCATTTTCAGGCTCGATATGGAAGGTGATTTTACCACCTTTTTAAATATCCTCAGATTTTAGACTCAATCCTTCCTTTAGTAGTAGCATAATGCGATTCCTTTTAGCAAGTCACGAATTACTAAATCTACAGAGTTGGTCATTATTGAGAAGATGAATCAGCCTATCTGGTTATTAACAATTTCCTAAAATCAAAATTAGCAGGCCACAAATGTATAAGTAAATAAATTTAATGTTTATGTTAAAACATAATGCAAATTTTATTGTGAATAATATTCGGAACAAATATTCTATTTTAAAATCGAGGAAGGCTCGAATTAAATAGTACTTATATATCTCATTTAGATTTATGAGTCAGATATTCTCTCCTCTCATTTTTCTATGATTATGATAACAATGAAATTTTATTGAATATTATAGTACTACTCTCATTTCCCACCTTACCTTATGATTTTGAGAATTGAGTCATGCACGAGTATTGCTACTCATGCAATAAAGGAAGGAGCAAGTAACATTAATGATTACCCACTTGGTTGTATGCCTATAATAAATGACCAATTTGAGTGAAAGAACAATTATTTCCTAGGGGCCAGCATTTAAAAGGTTAATTTAGGGTTAAGGACTCGACATCCTATATTATAAGCAAGAATATGAGTAAGAAGCATTGTCTAGTATTAACAAGGCGAGCACTAGAGGTGAAGATTAGTTACTAGAAAGGATGGAAACCATGATAATTACATTTACGCTCAGCGATAATTGAGCTATGGCTTTTCGGGGAACCATAAAATCGGAAAGATGGAATAATATATTGAAACCTATCCTGGAGGCAGCTAGAAAGGCTCAGGAGAAGGGTATGGGGGACGCCCATTTTGACAACTCCTTCACATTCCAGATGAATGGAGACATTGTAGGTCTCTTTATTTCTTTGGCCACTTTTGCTAGATGGAAGAAGAGTGATATCTTGGAGGTCACACAGTTAACTTTTACAGACGACATTCTGGGAGGCTTGGAAAATATGGTTTATTGTATTAACAATCAACTTACTGTGTCGTTCGCGGAAGTTACGATGCAGACGGAAGTAGCGAAGTTGAAGGATATCCCTAATAGTCAATGAGTCCCGATGTTGGTTTTCAAAGATGAAAAGGTTTTCGATAGTCATTGGCCTGAGATGCAAAGAAATTTGGATTTCTTGTTTAATCAGCTTCTAAAAAAATAAATGGATAAAGATTTGCTTCTCAAATATTGGAGAGATGAGGGTTTTGAAATCCCAAAACTTTTGGAGGACATGGAAATGGAGAACTTCTGTATTGTTGTGCCATCAATAAGGAAATGCTCCAAAAATATGAAGGATTCAGTAGAGGAATAAGTTGTCATTATCATAGTCAAGAAAGGTGAAGGGGATTGGAGCTGTGACCTACTCAAGAAGGACTAAAAAGAATCTGTATTTAGCCATAAGGGTTTTAGTAAGTTTAGTCGATAGTTAATATAAGTTTTTTTCTTACAGTATTAAATAAAAGGAAAATAAATACATTAGCGAATTATTTTGAGTAAGAATGTTTAGTAGAAGGTGGGTAAGTTACTAAGAAGTTATCAAAAAAGAACAATGAATAGATGTATAGGGTAAATACTGGGGATTAGTTGAAAAAAGTACTCTATTAAGAAGTTTAAATTTTAATGTATATTTTGTGGAAAAAGATTAGGATGGTAATCCCTTTTGTTTATATTTTAAAATTTCTAATCCGTTGTGTTATGCAAATTTATATGAACTATTAAAGCTCAGATTACAAGTATTAGAAAATCCTCTTAATGTTACTTTAGCAGTGTGAATGGAAACTCTGCTATTTTTCAATGGTATAGGGACAGTAGAAATCTCATCAAGTAGTCTCTGGGTACTTTCTTAGGGGTGTATATTTAAATTACCAGAGATTTTATTGGTTTATATAGTTTGTTTGTACAACTAGTTACCTACTTATATATATTAATATATATAGATGTATACAATATATATCTATATATATTGATATTGGTATATATATATATACTTTTTTATATATATTAATATATATATATATATGTATATATATATATATTCTAATCGACATTTAATACATTTCCAACAAGACTATACATTTATAATTATGTTTGGAACTATGGTAAAGAACGTTGTTATGGTATATACTCCTGACGTTCTAAATTCATTTTCTAATCTGGGTATATAAAACTTTTAATTAAAATCCCAACAAAGATATATATGTTAGTAATAGGCCCCCTCACATCCCCCAACTGTTAAACTACCTTCTTATCGAAGATGTATCGGTGTCGCTTCCCTCCGTAAAGCTTCAAACTTCTCTTGCCACTTTCCTTATATTTAAGCTCTGAAGGAACAAATGTGGGCAAGTGGTCTTCTAAGAGTCTCAAAATATGACCACGCCCATAAAGCTCAGGGGTCCTCAAATATTAATTGCTTTCGATACACCAATTTTAGGGACGAGGATAAAAAATGTTTCTCTCTTCTCATTATTTAGTTGTCTGAGCTGTTCTTAGAATCTTGGGCAGTGAGTGCCTCAATAATTTTGATAGGCACAGAGTTAACTCAGATATCCTAGCCTTATTTATTGCCTCGGCCCTCCAAGATGGCACATACAGAATTCCCTTGGTGATACTCTGTAGAAGACTTTTCAAGAGTTCTTACCTAGGAAATTTGGATAAAGTTTTAGCTAATGTCAGGGAGGATCTCACAATTCCTAAACCATGTTTTTATGATCTATCCTTGGTGGGTGGGAGGCCAGTTCCAGCCTTCCCTATTTTACAAATTGATTACCTTGAAATTTTTATCGCCTGGGTACCTATAATGAGAAGAAATCTAAACTTCTTGTGTTGTTTCTTTCATGTTAAACTCCCAGATGGAGTGGACTGGATAGATTCTTTTATTATGGAAGATCAAGTAGGAATATGGGAATCAAATTCTGAACTTAGCACTAACATTGATATACCTTATCCAAGGAGACACTTCAATGTTGATATTGACTCCCTCTCGATGAATGAAGAATAATAGTTGAGTATGGAATTGTAAACCTAACTTTAATCTCTTGAAACCGGTCTTCTCTATTTTTATAGTTTGAGAATCATTGCTCAGGAAAATTTACTATTGTTTGGAAAAGAAGTACAATATGCTTTCTTTTATGATTAAAATATAAGTTCTATTCAAATAGGGTTAGGGTTTAGGTTATATTGTGGTTATCATTAAGTTTAGGTCAAGGCTCAATTAGGAAAAAATATCTAGGCTAGGATTAGGGTTAGCCTTCAATTAGAGTTGGGTTTAAGGTTAGTGTTTAGTAAGGGTTACAATCATATTTTAATTAAATTTAAGATTAGGTTTTAATTAATGTTAGGGTTTAATTAGGGTTATAGGAGAAATATTTGATTTAGATTTAGGGTAAAATTATGGTTCTAGTTCAAATATGGTTAGAGTTACACTTTGCTTAAGGTTAGAACTAAGTTTAGGTTAGGGTTAAGGCTCAATTAGGGGAAAATATTTGAGTCATAGTTAGGGTTAGGTTTAATTTAGGGTAGGCTTAGGGTTAAATTTTGATTAGGGTTATTGTTAGTGTTAAAATAAGATTATGAATAGGTTATTGTAGTGCCCACCCATAATTTAATTTTCAATGTTGATGCCAGAATCTTTTGGTTATTTTTAGGGTGACTGTGTATATGTTAGGATGATTATACTGACCCCATACTTGCATGTGTATGGTTGGCATATATGTTTAATATTTTTGTGTGGCGTGTTTATCTTACATTTCTGTATGATGTGTTTGATGTGGTAGAGGACGGAGACGTAGTTACTTGCATTGTGAGATCCACACATTAGACCAATCCCTATCTTTGTCTATTATATATTATGTACATGCTCAACTAATGTGATACAGGTTTGCAAGTACCAAGCATTGACTTCCCTAAATTGCTAGGATGAGCGGGCCCTATCGCGATATCTCAATGGTAAGAGAGGGGAGATAATATATAGACAAGTCTGAAACCCAACTTAAGTCATTTATTGTTCTGAAATAGGGGACAAGTATCTTTTTGCTACCTTTTGAATTCGTCAAGGTGGTGTCATTCGTGAACCCTTCCTTTGTGTTTGTTTGTGGTATTTTGGGTTTAGTCATTTTTGTCATCATGTTGTTTGGTCATGTGATTTTTATGTTAGACGGTAAAGTGATTTATGAGATTAATTATGTAATTAAATAATTAGATCTTATTAAATTGGAAATATTAAATATGCTATTATTTAATTAATGAAAATTAATTATATATATTTGTTAATTAAAAAGTCTAATTTTGGAAATAGAGGGTTTAATTAATTATTAAATCCAAAATTGAAATTAAAGGCATAATTAATGAATTGATATTTAGTTATCAATTTGCATGTTATTAATATGCTAAAAATATTAATTTTTAATTAAATACTATTATGCAATTAAAACATTCTTTTAATAAAATTAAAATAAAAGTTTAAATTAAAGTTGAGTTTAAATGGTTTATTGAAAAGTGCATGTAATTATTAATTTTTAATTAAATTAATTCTTTCTACTCAATTTTAAGTTGAGTTCTTATTTGAGTTATCAATTGAGTTCACTTTTAGGGTTTGCGTGAGATTTGAAAACCCTAGGTTGAGTAGGCTTTCCTTATTAGGATACTTTTAGTTATTATTGCACACACATGTTACACAAGTTTTTACAAGTTTTGGCTCTGGTTTGGACTGAAGGAAATGGTGAAAGCTTAGGATTTTCAAGGCTTGGACTGTCCTTCGTGGCTTTTGTCAAATGGTGGTTTGAGGTAGGGTTTGAATCCTTTGATATTTCAGTACTCAGATCCCTGTCTTCTATGTATCTGAAATACTAAAATTGTCTGTACTTCCTTGTCTATTGTGTGTTTGTTAAAAAATTAGAATAGGGTTATTGATATGACTCTGTGGTTTTGCTTTCCTATCGGATTTGTGTTCTGGATATATGGGGTTTTATTAGAAAATTGTGGTTTCAAATTGGATATTGGGTTTTTAGATCGGTGATCAAAACGGTCCAAGGTTGTGTTTGAAAACATTAGAAAACTTGAAATCGAATCACCTAGGGTTTGTTTTAGAACTTTGTTAAAACCCTTGGTATTAAACCATACAAATTTGATAAAAGTTATTTTGGAATATTCGATTAAAAATTTATGTTTTAGAATAAATAGATTTGTTTATAGAATTAAATTTGTTAAAGTATCAATGATCCTTATAAGAGAAATTTATTAAAGTATTTGTATTTGGTGTTTTTTTCAATATTCTAGCTTGCTAGAAATTCAGTAATATTTCTCTATTTATATAAAAATGTAATTAGAGGAAAAAAATACTTAAAAGAAAAATCAATTAAACAAAGTCCTTTTAAAAAAAAAATAATAAAATAAATTTGAGTGGGAGGTGGGGACACCACCCCCACCCCCACAGGGCCTGCAACCGTAGCCCCCAAGGGAAAAAAGGAAAGGAAAGGATCTTTTATAGTCCACGATACCAATTGTATGTTTTTTGGTCTACATATGGTGACAACAATATGGGAGTACCCCGTACTCCTTACGGGAGGCACCTAACTGTGCTACAAATGAGGCATACATACCCTAACCCTAGTGGGATTTGAACTTGTGACCTCTCTTTCAAGAGTACAAGTTCTCCACCACTAGGCCAAGGATGTCGCACGGTCACTCTACTGCCGACGACGATATGGCCTATCGTCTGATAGAGAAGATGTCGTCAGCCCCCTGTGAATTGGGGATGTCAGTCAATGACCCTTTAAAGGGATCACATGGCAGGAGATGGTGGGGACCACTCGTCCCCCTCCCCTTCCACAATGTTATGTTTAAGTTTGTTTAATTTTCTTTTTCATTTTTTTATAAATATTAATTTTTTTAATTATTATTTTTAAATATGTATTAAAATTTAAATATTTTGTTTATTATTAATTTGTTAATAGAGGTTAATTTTATTATTTGAATTAAGTTTTTTTTAATTAATTTATTTTATAAATTGATTATATTCGTTGGATATATATGGTATTGTTAAATAATCTTTAAATTAACTGATTATATTCTAATATGGGATAGATTATAAATAATTAATTGACGATTCATATTTTGAAATATATGTATAATATTTTAAATTTAAATTCATGATTTAATTTAAATTAGAATTGTAATAGAAATTGACGTTTACACACACACACACACACACACACATGTATAAAATTAACTTGAGTTGTTAATTTATGTTAATTATTTTATATGATCAAAAGATAATTTATAGGTGGATGTGATTTATTATTGGAGTTTTATTTTGTCTTCATTTGTGGTTAAATGTCCTTATGGGTATAGTGATGCCCTAGGAGGGATTTTGACTTGAATTATTTTATGAATTTCATTCTTATGTACTTTGGGTATATATTGTGGAGTATCGATAACTATTCTTATATCATCGATTGGCTCTTGTGTTGATTCCTAATTAACTTGGTCACCATGTTTTACTGTTATGGTGGTTATGTGTTCTGAATGTTGATACTTGTGGATTATGTTACTCCATGTTTGGAGATAGGTTCTATTGATGTTTTTATGGTCATTGGTTTTATGATGTAATACAAGTTTTGGTATTGGTTATTGAGCTGTCCAGTATGGGATGGATAGTCTGGATCCTTGAATAGGATGTATTGTTCTTTGTTGTGCTTCAACATTTGCATGGGTGATTTTCATGAATTTGTGACTTATGAGCCTAGGGGAGGTTAAATAGGTGCATCTTAGTGGAGTGGCTTACAATAGGGGTGCAGAACCCAAAGAACTCAGAACCACCTGGTAACCTATCAAAAGTTGGTAATAAGTGATAACTTAATAAACTTACTGCATCAAACATTAATTAGATAGACATGATGTCTCGTCATGCCTTGAACGCTTGTACAGGTTAGTGATGGAATGGGATGATACCTAGAGAGTAGGTATGATTATACTTCCTTGTCTTCATGAGAGGATATTCTGGTTCCGCATGTGTCATGTTGAGGGTCCGAGATCCAGCGTGACCAGTCCAGGGTAACTCAAACTAGGTGATACTTGAGGGTTTGGGGTCCAGAGAGACCACCCCAGGGTAACTCAAGTAAATGACAATGCGATAACAATCCCATAGTATGTACCCTGAGTCTCCTCTATAGTTCTTGCATTTTCCTTTGGTGGTTGGTACTTGGTTCTTTGACTTTTGGCTTTTGGATTTTGGTTTCAGTAGTTGGTTATTATTAGTATTTTGGTTAATTTGTGTATGTCCTTTATCAGTATTTGTTGTACCCTTGTATTGACCTATAATCTCTTATTTGTCTTGATCATTCTTGTTTGTATCCTTGTATTCTTGTTTCGATCAAGCATTAGTCTTGCTTGTTTGGTTTTTTCCGTGTGTGGACTTGATGTTATCTCCTCAGCACGGTGGGAGTGGACCTTTGGTTCCATGAGGTCGGGTGGTAGTGATTCTTATTACCATTCAGATATGATGTTCATGACTTTATGCTTGGATGATCCTTTTTACATTTGTATATTCTTGTTCATCATTGTTGGATACTTGTTCTTATCTTTCTATTATTGTATAAGTTTGTATCATTGGATCAGTTGTGATATTCTTGGAATATTGTGTTGTACTTTATATTGGGTTTTATCACATACCCTGCAACTTGTGCAGTGGATGTTTGTTTAACATGTATTCCTTATGGTATCAGTTGTATCTATCTTTCATTATGAGATGATGTTCTTGTATTTTCATTTGCATTATATGGAAATTGTATATTATTTATTATGTTTAGTAGATTAGTTATCTTACGTAATTCTACGTCATGGAACCCTCAAGATTTGTAATCTGTATATGAGTTGCATTTATGAGTATGTAATGTCTTATGTTATATTACTTCTGCATTTTTATTCTTTATCAATTGTAAACTCTTAAAAAAATATTTGGTAAATTTAGTAGCATGTTTTAGGTTAATTTCTTCTGGGTTCCCTGGTAGAGCGTTACAATTATAGCTATGGTTAGATTTAGAATAAGAATAAGTGTTAAGGTTCTAATTAGAGTTAGAGGTACTAAGGTTATGTTTAAGATTAGATTACCTAGTTAGATTTTTGGTTCAATTAGTGTTATGGTTCAAGCATAATTAGAATTACATTTAAGGTTAGGTTAGGATTGGGGGTTAATTAGAGGGAAATCTTTGAGGTAGGGTTGGAGTTAGAGTTAATTACAGTTAGGTGTCAATTATGATTAGGGTTTGATTATGGTCAAGGTTTAATTATAGTTAGGATTAGGATTAGAGTTAAATTAGGGTTAGAATTAAGGTTAGGTTTCAACTAGATTTGGGTTAGGGTTTAGTTAGGATGAGAGTTCCATTAGGGTTTTAGTTTGGGCTAGAATTCAATTAGGATTAGGTTTTAGTTATGGTTAGGGCTCAATTATGGTTAGATTAGGGTTTTATTTTTAGGTAGGATTTAATTAGTGTTAAGTTTGAGTTTAGGATTAGGTTATAGTTAGTATTCACGTAGGTTAGGGTTACAATTGTGTTAGGGTCAAAGTTAGGCTATGATTAGGGTTACTATCCTAGGATAATGTTTGGGGTTATGATTGAGGTTCAATTAGAATTATTGTTAGGTTAGGGTTAATAATGCGATTCAATCATCATTTAATTAGCATTATTGTTAGCGTTAGGATTCAAATAGGGTTAGGTTTTAAGGATATAGCACTTGTTGGGCTGTAATAAAGTTTGGGTTTAAGATTAGAATTTAATTAGGGTTAGTGTTTAATTAGGTTTAGAATAGGGATAAGGTCAAGGTTATACTTTGACTTAGGATTCAATTATTATTAGTGTTTGATAATGATAAGGGTTTGGTTATTGTTAGGGTTAGTATTAAAGTTTAATTAGGGTTATAAGCAGGGATAACTTTAAGAAACCCCTTCCTAGGAAAAAGTGTAAAATCATGGTGAATTGTACATTAATTTAGGGGAAATTTTATGATGGCGAAGGCAAATTTTTAGGTCTTAGGTTTTCAAAAATTAAAGATGACACACCAATCCGTTTGAGATGCACATCCCCAGATGACTAGAGGTCCTTTTTGGGCAATGGCTTAGAAGAAATCCTCACTTCCATTTGTAGGGAGGTTAGTGGCGATGCTTTTATAAATTCTGCTGTGTTGATGTTATTGGGTCGAGAGTTCCTTGAGAATGTTGACAAATACCACGTCTACACGGACATTACGTCTTGGTTTTTTGCGTCTCTCCTCGACCGCGAAGGACATAAGGTGGATATGTTGATGCTGTTGAGGAAGGTTTTTAAAGAGAAATTCTTGGAGGACGATGTCGATGTTGCTATTTTTGTGGAATTAGGGTTGGGGATCGCTTGGCCAAGAGATATACCCAAGCTATTGGAGCTGGGGAAAAATGTGGCCAGACAACCCTTTCTGTTGAACCTCAATGACGAGAAACTAACGCGACACAAAAAATGGGCATGGCTTGGGAGGGATTTTCTCCGGAAATGGTTTTTCCTTGATGAATTCAATGAGTCAGACTACACATGGCTTGAAGGATTCTCAAAGATTATCCTCTCTGGAAAATTCTACTCAGACGAAAGGGAAGATGAAGATCCCTAGTTTACCCATTCTCGTTACCCTGGTCTTTTGACAATGGACATGCAAAGTTTCACTTTTTTTTATACCGAGAAGAAGTTGCCTAGTAGGTTTCTGTTTTTACTGTACGATGTAATTTTATGAAAAAATAATAATAATAATTTTCAAGTTCGTTTCAATTTTCTTTTTATGGGTACAAAAAATGATTCTTAGACTTCTATTTGATTACAATATTTTAATTAGTTTCTTTACCTGTGTATTAGACATTTAAGTATGCTTAAGCGATTGATTAGTACTTCCATTTTTAAATCTGAAGACTGAGATTCTAAATTTTTAAAATGATTAAGTTTCTTTATCAGTCCAAAGACAAAGCAAGTTTCTATTTTTAATTTGCCAATGTGTCATATCGATGTGTGATAATGTAATTTTTATTATAATACAGATAGAAATAATTGAATTCAAATTAATGTTAAAGTTCGAGTTAAACATTACTCAAAGTATAATTAATTGTTAAATATTTAGTTTAATTAGAGATGTAACCTTTTTAAAGACAGTGATTGCCAACCATTGGATGAGCACAGATTGATGTTGTACAGTGAATTTCGGGCCGAAAGGGAAAAGAGCCCCTATTTTTGCAAACCTGCTCTGAAAACAAGGCACATGTCATGAATTAACCATCAATTAAGTATAATTAAAATCTAAACTAGACTACACTGTAAAAATAAATATTTATTAAATGTAATAACTAATAAGCTGAAGTTGTAATTTAAAATGATTAAGTGACACATGTCCTAGTGACATCTGATGATAAGCCAAAAGTTAATGGGACCCGCGACAGTGTGATACATGATAGTGACTGCCAGCGACCGTTGGATGAGCATAGATCAACGACGTGTGGTGTATTTTAGGCTGAAAGGGAAAATAAACCCCATTTTTGCAAACCTATTCCAGAATAATGTAAATGAACTCAAAATCACCGAGTCATAGAATAAGTATCACTTACCTTTGCCTTAAATTAAATTGCAGCAATGCAGTCGTGACTCGCCAATGCAGTATCCAATTGCACTCAATAGTCAACAATCTGAAACTTTGTTATCGATCAAATATAGAGATATCAAAATGTTTTTATACTAATCCTTATTTGGAAAATTTGGTGGGATACCGAATATTTGTATTAGGTATAAAAATATTTGGCGAAGCCCGCGTAATTATAACACGTCTTTTATTATTTCTGAGGTGATTATGGGTCATCCAATACCTTCGCATGTTTATTTAAGTTGGCAAAATTATGTCGGTTAGAGATACATGCCCGTAAAATGCCAGGTGAATTTGGGGCCACCAATAAATATATATGTATAAAATGATTGGCGAATATAGGCCATCGATTTGGGGTCGCTTAGAAATTATAGGCGAATGTTTTAAATATACGGGGACCAAAATTTATACTCCATTGGTGATAATGTGTAAGAAATGGAAAAATTAAATAAACCGATGGGCGATGGGCCCGAACTTTGGAACCAATATTAATAAATGTTGGGTGATAGGGTTGATCCAATATATGAAAAATATTTGCCAATTCTGGGGTCCGACATGTGACATTCGCCAAATGGCAAATATTCGCACTAAATTTTTTGTTGGTTATAAGTAGGATTATGATTCAATTAGAATATGATTAGTATGTAATAAAGATTAAGGTTTGGGCTAGAATTCAATTAGGGTAAGTGTTAAAATAGTATTAGAATCCAATTATTCTTATCTAATTAAAGTTTGAGTTTGGGGTAAGGCTCAATTAATGTCAAGGTTAAGTTTTGGTTTAGGTTAAATAGTTAAGGTTTTAGTATGGTTAGATAAAGTTTAGGATTCGGTTGGGGTCAAGGTTAGGCTAAAATCAGGATAAATATTGTAGGATAATGGTTGGGATTATGGCTAAGCTTTAATCAAGGAATTAGTTTTAGGATTAGGGTTCAAATAGGATTGGGGTTAGTGTTGCAAACAATTTATGATTGAATTAGGGTTAGAGCAGGGTTAGGCTTTAATGATAAATCATTTTGTTAGGTTTAGGATTCTATAACAAAGCTTGGGTTTAGGGTTAGGATTAAGGTTAAGTTAGGGCTAAGGATTACCTAAGTTAATTAGGGTTAGGGTTGACTTATCAGTTACATTAAGGTTAGATTGAGTTTAGGGGTAAGGTTACATTAGGGTTAAGGTTTAATTTAAAAATATAGTTAATTAGGGTTAGGGTTAGGTTATTATTAAGGTCAAATTATGGCTAGATTGGTATTAGGCTTAAGGTTAGGTTAAGGTTAATTTTAGGTTATGATTGGGGTTACTATTATAGGATAAATCTTGGAGTTAGGGTTAAGGCACAATTAGAATTAATGTTAGCATTAGGGTTAGTGTTAGGCTTGATATAGGGTTTAGGGTATGCATGACTAATGCAACCAAAACTATAATATAAGTAATATTTAATAAAATTATGAGCCCAAGTTAAATTATGATTATTACTTCATAAGTTAGATAGAACCAAGCATTTAAGAAAAAATAAGCTACAAGCCAAGATTAATGTTGTAAATATAAATGGTACATTTTTTAAATATTTGAGGGTATATATTTGGATATAAACTTAATATTTAACCTAATAAAAAAGTAAGATGAATTTAGTCTTAAAATATTGTAATTTAAAAAATCGCATTTGGTGCAATTGTTGTCAAATATGAACCTATGAAATTATTTATACTCATGGCAAAGTTTCACTATCTAACCAAGATATTACCTTAGTAAATGAGCATTTTAAACATGACTTGTAGTTGTTTTTCACCATAGGAAATATTAAAATAAAATTGAAAAATAATATTCTTTTGAAATTTGTATTTAATCATTATACACATTTATATCCAATCATATGATCAATGATGCATTAGTACTTATGCCTTATCATTTATTTTGTTTGTCAAAACTTATAAAATTATATAAAAATTTATTTCCAAATAGAAATATAATAGACATTGTATGATGAATATTGAATGTTTCTAAATTTACTATTTTAATTTTTCTAATATAAGATTTGATTTCCAATTCATAAAACTATAGTTATAAGATTAAATTTATTAAAAAATGAGATCACTTTTATTATGCTATACAATATTTTTAAGATTGAAATTTTCAACTTAAAAACGTATAAAAGTCTTATAAACTAATGAATTTAAAGGTAACTTCACTATTTAGCTCAAATCCATTTGTATAAAATTCAAATTAAAATATTATAATATCTTTAATAGTTTTAATATTAAATATATTTTAAATAATAGTATTTTATCTAATATTATAAAATAATACTATATTATATATATTAATGTCTTATATATTAATATATTAAGATATTAATATATTATACATTATAATATATTCATAAATATATTATATATATTTATAAAATAACATATTATAATTAAATATGTGCTTCATATCTATGAAAGCCCATACAGTTTCACACCTAATTTCTACTCTTTTCAAGTAAAATCATTTTATACACTAAATCCTTTTCATACTTTCTAAATTTTATCAAGACTAAAATATCATTTAAAAATATATTATTTTAGAAGATATCAAGGGAGATAAGATGTTATATTTGTTGCTATAAATTTGTACTACACCATATCGATGCCCTATATTATTTGTTAAATTTATTCACCCCTTAATGTAATGAAGTTTATTGAAATTCAAACTTCATAAAATGATATTCGATCTGTTGGAGTAAATATTTCTTACTATTGACTTCTTACTTAAGTCTTCTTAGGTGACTACCTTAATTAGTTAGATGGATAATGTAGAGCCATACTTGAACTCTACTTCTCCAAGAAGATATTGTTGATTCCCATTTAGACTCTAACTCCTCTAGTTTGAGACACTTGTCTCAACCTTGTCCAACCTACTATTGCCTTATAAGCAAGGCGCTTTGTAGATTTGTACCAATCTCATTTTTCATTGTATGTTTTGCATTATCTTGAGTTGAATATATTTTATTTGGTTCATTTCTGATTTCTGATTTTACTTTCTTTCATTCATTTGCATTCTTGGGTTGAAATCTTACATGGTATCAGAGTAGTTATGAGTTGTGGGTTAACATTTTTTAAAATAAATCTGAGAGTATAGGTTGTTGTTTTTCAAAGCACATGAGTATGTTCTTCTCTTAATTGGAGAAACATAAAAGTGTAGTTTTAGGGGGGATCTTTTTTTTGTCCTACCTATTGCAGGTCTTTCAAAGCTTCTTGCAGACATTTTGAATTCACCAATGAATTTAGAGAGCTGAGAAAGTTAATTTTGGCTTTCGTTTCATCCAATTTGGAGATTATTTGAAAAAACTGTACATCGAGGGTTTCAAGCTGATATATAGTGCAACTTTTTTCTCGCATATTTTTAGTTCAAAAGGACTTCACCATTGAGTCCATAAGACCCAAAAACTCTCATTTCATATTAAGATTGTCCATATTTGTAGACAAGAACCTCTCACAAACAATATTTTTTGGAAGGATCTTTTTACATTCACAACACCATTTTTCATCATTTTTATGGTTTATTCCTTATATTTGAAGCCTCAAATGGTTTCCCCATAGTCATACTATGGCCCAAATATCTTTTTGCCACATTTATTGACTATTTTTTGTTGATATGAGGTGTTAAAATTTGTTGTTTTTTGTCCAGCTATGAATATTTCAAGTTTTATTTGCCCTCTTTTGACTAGCATCATATATTTTCTCTTTTTGCGGTTAGAAAGTGTAATGTCCCCAATTTAGTAAAATGACAATTAATTAAATTAATTTTTATTAAGTTGTCGAAATTTTTTAAAAAAAAATTAAATGATGACTTAATATTAATTAATTTAATTAAATTGAAGTAAAATAATAAAATATTATTAAATGTCACTTTATAAATATGTCCCTCAAAGTTTAATTCAAAAATTAAAAGAGGGAAATTGTAAAGACAAGCAAACATAAGTTTCAAGAGTCTTATTGGAGGACTATAAAAAAGCAGTTGGGGCTTCATTCAGCAGGTTTGAGAATGAAAACCCTCGAGCTTGGAGGTAGTGGACAGAAACCCATTGTTAGTTGGAGATATCACTCAGGTGTCTCACTTGTGCTTCAAATTCATATTTCTAGTCATGCAATCTTACTTTAAGTTCTGTGGCTACAATTGGATATTTTTTTTGTTGCTTCCCTGATGATTTTAAGGCAATATTCATTTCAAAATTTCTATTTTAGTTCAATATTATGTGATTTTCTCTGTTGGATAAGAAGAATATAATTGCATGCAAATTGTTTGCTTAATTTATGTACAACTATTGGCATATCGGGACAAAATATCAGTAGGGGATATTATAGAGGTATCACAGCTGGTTTTTCCTTCCAGCTTGTGAGGTTTCATGAGTAACAACAATAACAGAAGTCTTGAGCTTCTTTTATCTGATTTGGGAAAAATAATCAAAATATTATTTCTGAATGAAATATAAGTGTTGTGTTTTTAATCCTTGGAGAATGTGATTATTCTAAAAATCTATCATTGCAATATATTATCTAATTTTTCCATTGTGATGGTTGTATTTACATCAGAACAAATCAAGGGAATGCAGTGAGTTCCTAACCGTAGTGAATATTGGAGGGTGTACGCAGTTGTTACAAGGAAAGTTCACATGGAGAACATTCCCAATAGTAGTCTATCAGAGTTTTGCATGACATTTCATATTATAATGTCAAGGAATATGACTGCAATTTGGGAACAAAGATTGGAGGCTCTTCTAAGTCAGGTTATTTGGAGTTTTAACGGATAGAGTTGGAAAACTCTAAACCAGACAAGATTTAGAGTAGGCTCTAGTTACTTGTACACAGTGGTTGTAAGTTGGTTCCCCATCTCATTGTCAAGTTTCCTTTGTGTGTAGGGAAAATAGAGGTGGTTGGTACACTAGAAGAACATACTCGATTGTAGCATCAGAGCACGAGAGCTATAACAGAGTCTGTATGGGGCTCTTGATAACACTGTAGAGTATAAGTAGTGATTAATATATCAAACTATTTGGAGAACTAGATATTATTGTTTGAACATAACTTTAAGACCTGGGAGCATTACACCTGGTTGTAGCTGATTATTAGTCAGTATTCACAGTGGCATGACAAGAGCACACCAAGCCAAGTGTGACTCTTACAGTCTTGGGATACATGGAATGAAAAGGGGCATTTGAATTGCTATGAACTATAAACTGAACCTTCCACACAGTAATTTTGTACATTTACAAAGAGGTTGTAGACTAGTTAATTTCTAATAACTCCCATCATAGGTGATATCATTATTTGAATGAAATTTTGGTAATTTGTCTGCAATGTGTTAGAAAAAAGTTTCTTGCAAACTGTTTGACAAATTGTTTAAAAGGCAAAAAAATTGGGAAAGAATTATTTAGGGGATCATACATTGTTATCAACATGTTGGGTACAACACAGTTGGAATTATTTATAAGTTTGAACAAAAAATAGGTCATAATGGTAGGGTTGTTTAGCAATACGCAAGCATGGAAAGACCTTGAACAAACACAACAAAAATTTAATCATGAATTGCAATGTTTAAGTGACACACTTTTTAGGAAATTTGGACCCCCTAAGGTTTCATCTCTATCTACAGGTGCAAGTAAGAGGCATCATGCTATGGAAACAAATGATGTAATTATGAGAAGCCACCATAAGTATTGCCCGCTTCCTAAGAAGATACAAGATTATCTTTCCTTTTCACATTTTATGGGTGTACCAAAAGAGGATGATGATGATTTGGAATCTATGAATTCAAATCAGTAGCTTAAGAGAAAAGGAAACACAAAGGAGGTATGATTAAATCTTCATGAAGAACATGTAGATTCAGTTCACAAGAATAATTTGATAGCATTGGAGAGAGGAGATTCACAAGAGGATACTAAAGGGGATATAAGCATGATTTCCCTTGATGAAGAGCATGAGATTGGTATGGATCATGTAATAACCCTCTAACCCTAATATAAGATCTCTATTTTTGTTGAGTATGGTAAGACCTTTTGATGCTTCTCATTATGATTAGATACTTGTGATACCTATTTGAACTATTCCAATAGCTCACTCTTATAGTTTCATAATCTAGCACTTGTTGATCCTAATAATACTATCTTCAGGGATCCTTTGGTATGCATACAAACTTATACAAATGATTTCCTTACCTTCTCCTGTTAGGGTTACTTGAAATAAATCATGTATGTTAGGGGTGCTTATAAATATTGATCATGATGTTATTGACTGTGGTAAGTAATTGTCCCTATTGATACTCTCTTTATGTGGAAATATCCTTAAGATATATGCTTTGAAAATAATCAATCTAACTCCAATCATTGAAAGGTATAGTGGCTAGATGATGGCATACCTCTCTAAATACTTTGATGTAATTATTTATG
>MU224605.1:464773-488721 GCA_018584345.1 Thuja plicata | reverse complement strand
TAATACTACCTATGCATGTGGGATAATAAAATATACTCACAGGATGACTTACAAAGCATATGCGTCCAACAACACTACACTAACAAAATAAATAGAAGGAACACACAGGTTCCTAACATCCCCTCTCTCTTAGAAAAAAGATTTGTCCTCAAAGCTTAAGGTGTAGAAATTGTTGCTGAATCTGAAGAAGGGGTTCCCATGTAGCATCCTCTGGTTGCATTTTTGTGCCACTAAATCAAGACCTTAGAGATGGAGTGAGAGCGAAGCTGACGAGTGTGCCGATCAAGGATTGCCTTAGGCTCCAGGATAATGGATCCTTCCTTATCCATTTTAGGGAGATAATTTTGTGCTCTGACTTTGGTACCAAGAACTTGCTTGAGACAAGAAACATGAAATACTGGATGAATGCGGGAAGAAGGAGGAAGTTCCAGTTTATAAGAAACTGAACCAATCTTCTGCAGAACCTTATATGGCCCATAAAATTTTGGGGCTAGCTTATGACACCCTTTAAGCTTCAAGGAGGATTGCTTGTATGGATGTAGACGAAGAAAAACCATACCCCCAACTTGAAATGAGTACTCAGAATGGTGTTGATCTACCTGCTATTTCATTCGATTGCGAGCCATGTGAAGATTATCCTGTAAGCTGTGAAGAATCTGATCCCTGGTGTGGAGAACTATGTCAACTACTTGGACTGGTGAGCTACTGGGAGTGTAGGGAAGGAGAACTAGAGGTGCCTAACCATAGACTACTTCATATGGAGTCATTTTAGAGGTAGTGTGGTAAGAGGTATTGTACCACCATTCAGCTAAAGGAAGCCACTTGGCCCACTGATGTTGTTGTTCAGAAGTGAAGCAGTGAAGATAAGTTTCCAAGCATTTGTTGACAATTTCGGTCTAACCATCGGTTTTTGGGTGATAGCCCAAACTCATCTTCAGTTTGGTGCCAGTTTGCTGAAACACTTCAGTCCAAAAATGACTGGTAAAAGTTGCATCACGATCTGAGACAATGGAAGAAGGGAGGTCATGAAGACGGAAGATCTGGTCCATTAAGATTTGTGCAACTGAGGAGGCAGTATAGGGGTGGATAAGGGCACAAAAATGACTATATTTAGAGAGATGATCAACCACAACCAAGATCACTATCTTGCCGCCTAATTTAGGAAGCCCTTCAATGAAATCCATAGAAATATCAGTCCAAATCCGTGTAGGGATGGGCAAGGGTTCTAGCAAGCCAGGAAGGAGGGTCGTTTCACCCTTGTGGCGTTGGTAGGTATCAAATTCAACCACCATCTATTGAATCATCTATTTCATTCCTTTCCAAAAGAAGTTTCGCCTTGCCCTCTCATAATTTTTGAGGAATCCTGAGTGCTCTACCGAAGGAGAAGCATGGAGTTCATAAAAATAGCCTGTTGCAGATCTGGATTCTGAGGAAGCACTAGACGGCCCTTGTATCATAGAGAAGCACCATCCCAAGAGTAATGCGGTACAACCAAAGGATTATTGGCCAACTGGTGAATGATTTGAGATAAAGAAGAGTCATTGACATAGCCCTGCTGAACAGATACTAACCAATTGGGAATTGGCATAGAAATAGCTGAAAGGGAAGCTTGATCATGAAATGTGCAAGAAAGAGCATCTGCCACAATATTGTCCTTACCCTTCGTGTAGTTGATCTCATAATCATACCCCATGAGTTTTCTGACCCATTTATGTTGTGTAGGGGAGGATACCCATTGTTCTAGGAATTATTTCAGACTTTGGTGATCGGTCTTGATGCAAAAATGACTCCCTAGGAGGTATGGCCGCCACTTCTGTACAACATGCAAAATATTCATCATTTCTTTTTCATAAGTAGATAGGGCTAGATTCTTACCAGAAAGGGCTTTTATAGTGAATGCAATAGGATGGTCATCTTGAAGGAGAACAACACCTAGTCCATTTTCGCAAGCATCACTCTCAATAGTGAAGGGCTTGGAAAAATCTGGCTTAGCGAGAATAGGTGTACTGCACATATCTTGTTTCAGTTGTTCAAATGCATTCTCAGCAACATGGGTCCAGGTAAAAGCATCATTTTTTGACATAGCTATCAATGGTGCTGCAATCTTCCCATAATTCTTGACAAACTTGCAATAATAGCTAGTCAGCCCCAGAAAACCCCGAAGGCTCTTAAGAGTTTTAGGATGCGGCCAATTTTTCATGGCATCTATTTTTGTAGGATCCACCCGAACCCCTTGTTGTGCAAAAATATGCCTGAGATACTCCACTTCCTCTTGGCCAAACACACATTTAGACTATTTTGCGTAGAGTTGATGATCAGAGAGAAGTTGCATTACAAGCTCCAGATGATGGAGATGCTCAGCCCAGATTTTGCTATATATGAGGATATCATCGAAGAAGACCAGAATGAATTTCTGGAGGTATGGCCAAAATATTTTATTCATCACTGCTTGAAATGTTGAAGGAGAATTAGTGAGGCCAAAGGGCATGTCTAAAAATTCATAGTGACCATCATGTGTGTGGAAGGCTATTTTAGGTATATCCTCTTCATTAACCCAAATTTGATGATACCTAGAACGAAGATCCAACTTGGAGAAAAAATGAGCACCATGAAGCTCATCAATAATTTCATCAATAAACGGAATGGGAAACTTATCCTTTATGGTGAGATGATTAAGTGCTCAAAAATCAATGCAGAGTCACCATGACCCATATTTTTTGTGGACAAGCAGAACTGGAGAGGAAAAGGAACTGGTACTAGGGCAAATAATACCTTGCTTCAGTAAGTCATGAACGAGCATCTTGATTTCGGTCTTTTGATGAAATGGGTAGCGGTAGGGCCTGATGTTGGGTGGAACACTACTAGGAAGGAGCTGAATATGGTGGTCCTCTGGGCGAGAAGGGGGAAATCCCATAGGTTCAGTAAATACACCTGAATACTTATCCAAAATTTATTGTAGATCTGCAGGATTACTAGAGATCGCTGATGGCTGCATTTGAATGGAATGGAGCTGAGCAATGACACCATGTAAATTCTTCTAAAGAAGTTTTTCCATACGATGTGAACTGATGATGTTGAGAGACCTCGACTATAAGCCCTTCAAAGTGTGTTGTTTCCCATTGGCTGAAAATTGCATCCAAAGTTCAACAAAATCCCATAGAATGGGGCCAAGAGTGCGTAACCATTGGGCACCCAAAACCACATCACATCCACCTAAGGGCAAGGAAAACATGTCAGAGCATAGGTTATAATCTCCAATAGAGAGATGCACATTGCGAAATTTTTCTTTGCAAGGTAAAGTGCCCCCATTGGAAATCATGACTTCAAAGCTAGAGCAGGGATGGACAAAGCAATCATCCTGTTTGGCTATTCGGGGGTCAATGAAGTTATGAGTGCTACTAGAATCAATGAGCATAGTAAGAGGGATCTTCTTGAAGAAACCCTAGAACCACATGGTTTGTGGAGTAGTGACTCCTACCAAAGCATGGATAGATATCTCTGGTTGAGATTCTGGCGAAGGAGGTTCAGGCTGTTGAGGCTCAACCTCATCATCTACTATTTCGTGAGCATCTACATATTCTTCCAGTTCAGGTGGAGAATCCACATCCAAGAGGTAGAGATTTTGCTAAACACATCTATGGCCCCGGGACCATTTCTCATCACAATTATAACAAAGCCCTTTTTCTCACCTAGCCCGCATCTCTGTTTCAGACAAGTGCTTGATAGGAGTAGTTCTAGGAGCTAGTGTGACTTGAGGGTTGTGAGAACCCATATTTCTGAATGGAACAAAATTGGATCTGGAATATTGTAGAGCACTAATCTTATCCTCCACTAACTTAGCCAACCCAAGGGCTTCCATCATTGTAGTGGGTCAGAACATTTTTACTTCAGATCGAAGTGCATCCTTTAGACCACTGACAAAACAACTGCGGAAGAATACATCCGATAATCCCTCTATGTGATTAGCTAATTTTTCAAACTCTGTCTGGTATTCTCTTATAGTGCCTGTTTGGCGCAGTTTAGTGAGTGCTCCTGTAAAATCATCAAAAGCACTAGGGCCAAAGTTCTCCAAAAGGAGCGTGCACAATTCTATCCATGTTGGGTCTACATTAGCCTTGATGTACCAACAGAACCATTGAAGAGCTTCATGTTCCAAATGAAAAGATGCAAGCGGGACTTTTTTGTTATCCAAAGTATTATGCAAGCTAAAATATTGCTCTACCCTATAAATCCATCCAGTTGGATCAGCACCATCAAAGTGAGGAAAATCAAGCTTCGGTCCATGAAAATTGCTAGAAGAGAACCCAACATCTCCAGAATGGTTTCAGTTCATGGCTGAATGCTGAAGAGTGAGACCGAGAAATTTGTCATCCAGATCTTGAAGTTTGGTTTTGAGGGATGCAAGTTCCTCCTCTATGATTTTTTCTCCTGTACGTGTAACAACCATAAAGCATATTTTATTTTTTATTTTTTTTGGAAATGGGTAGAAAATGAGAAACATAAAATTTTTCAGTTAGGGAAAACTTGGATTTGGGCAAAACTCATATGGGAAATGGGTGTTTGACGAGTGGTTGGACACTTTCTGATGAAAAGGGAAAAATAAAAATGAGGGTTTCAGGGTTGGGGAGGCGGAATGAGACGAGCGGTCCAAGAGGGATAAGGGAGCAGAATTAGGAATTGAACCTTGAGGCCCAATTTGGTGGCGAGTGGATGAGAAGCGAAAAAGATAGGGAAAACCTTAAAATTAGATAAATGATGGATTTAGGGCTTCGATATGTAGAATTTGGGGTAGGGTCGTCAAGGAAGAAAGTATGCAGAATGGTATTTCAGGGGTTCTGAGGAACTTTGAGAGGAAACAGGAAGAAAGCAAGGAAGCTATGGCTAAAAAATGGAAAAAAAATTACTCAAGGGAAAATCACTCAAATACTGAATAACTGAAAATAAGTAATGCAATAACAAGAAATACGAATTGAAAGGAACCTGAAGGCCATGACGGAAATTTTTTTTGACTTAATTTCCACCCAGCGAGCCCAAGAAAGTGCTCTGATACCAGATGAGAGGAACCTCCTATAGTAATATGGTGAAAATGCATGAAATAATAGAATATAGAGTAATAGTAGAACTCAGAGTGAATCTATTGATCGTGGGCCACTTCGAGAGGGTAACCTCCTTTGAGCAAGCTCAATACAATAAATTCGTTGGTACCCATCAAAGGCCTCAACATACACTTATATACTAAGTAAAATCTAGAAAAGTAATACTACCTATGCATGTGGGATAATAAAATATACTCACGGGACAACTTACAAAGCATATGCGTCCAACAACACTACACTAACAAAATAAACAGAAGGAACACACAGGTTCCTAACAAGTTGCCCATCAGATTGGACATAGAAAATTAGTGACTTGACTACTCCAAAATGGAAGATTCAATGCAAGAGGGAGAAAGATGCATAGACTTGCATACTTTTCTCTTGAAAGCTCTAAAAGTAAGAATGCATAAACTAGCAAGCTAAATGCATAAAAAATATGAGGAATGAAACTAAGATGCAAGATTAAGCTATCAATGAGAAGAACAATGCATCTAACATTAAGCTATGAAAGGAAACTAGAATTCCATTAAACTAAGAGAATTAAGCTTAACAATGTAAGAATGAAAGTAAACTACTATGCAAGTAAGAACTATAAGTGCACAATGCAACTCTAGAATGAAAATAGCATTATAATTCTACTCCAAATCTTCTTGTTTTTGTGAGCATGGTAGGTATCCCTTTTATAAGAGATTTTGAGAAATGAGTGATTGAGATTAAGAGGCAAAATGAGAATGATCAATGGTGGAAATACAACTTCCCTCAATCCATGTGAGAAGATAAAGTGATTTTGATTGGTCAACTTTGTGGAGAATAAGAAAAAATTGGTATTTTCCCTTTTTATTTGTTTTATTTAATTTTTGAGTGCACACCCATGTGTGAATGGGTTCACTTTTTTTTATTTAAAAGGGACTTAGGACTTTTGGTTTATCCCAATGTTTTATGAATTTTAAGATTTAGGCTTGGATGATTGATTATTTGATTCAACAAGTTAGGATTGGGATTATGAAATCAAAATTGATCAAGTGCTCTCATAATCAGAGTCTAGTGATAATGTCTTAGAGTTTAGAATTTATTAAGATCAATTAATTGACAATAGCGGCTATAGGTTTTCTAGACCAATTTTGGGTGATTACACTAATATAGTCAAAGAAAAACATAGTGGGAATATGGAAGGTCACTTTGGATTAGACAAGACACTAGAATTGGTAAGAAGGCACTATTTTTGGCCCAAGTTACAAGTTGAAGTCAGAAGGTTTGTTTATGCATGTACTATATGCCAAAAAGAAAATGAAAGAACTAAAAAAAAAGGTCTCTATCACCCCTTACCGGTTCCTTCAAGACCTTGGGAGATTGTATCTATGGATTTTGTGATGGGCTTACCTAGAACACAAAAAGGGTTTGATAGTGTATTCATTATAGTGGACAGATTCAGTAAAATGGCTTTTTTTGCCATGTAAATCCAGTAGTGATGCATCCTACATAGAAGATATTTTTTCAAAGAAGTAGAACGAATCCATGTGCTTTCCTTAAACATAGTGTCTGATAGAGATTTTCGGGCCACTTTTGGAGGATTCTTTAGAGGAAACTTGGAACAAATTTGTCATTTTCATCAGCCTATCATCCAAAAATGGATGGGCAAACAAAGGTTGTAAATAGATCTTTGGGTAACTTGTTGAGATTCCTTACAAGACAAAATGGTGAAAAGTGGGATTCAATCCCCAAGATAAGTTTTCCTATAATGACACTGTAAATAGAATCACAGGGAAGTCACCTTTTTAAATTGAGTTGAGAGAAATCCCTCAAACTGATCCAATAAGTGTAGATGGAGAAAGGTTGTTGAAGCAATAAGTGAAGTACATAAACTAGTAAAAGAACAACTACAAAATTCTTCAGACAAGTATAATGAACATGCAAATTAGAGGAAGAGAGAAGTACATTTTGATGTAGGAGACTTGGTATGGGAAAAATTGAAAAAGAAAAGAGTACCAAAAGGAAAACACACTAAGCTAATGCAAAGAAAAGTGGGTCCATGTAATTATTGAAGAAATTTGGCAATAATTCCTATGAAATTTAACTCCCACCAGATCTTGGTATATCTCCAATTTTATATGTTTATGATCTAACCCCTTTCAAAGGTGATGTGATGGCAAGTGACTCACAATAGGTCCTAGAAGATGTAGCAGATTTAGATCTTCCCAAACATGAGCTACCTAAACTTGAAAAAGTATTTCACTCCAAAGTTATGAAAAAGACAAGGAGAAGGGAGTACAAACAATATCTGGTTAAGTGGAAAGGAAAACCAGAATCTGAAGCTCTTTGGATGGATGATAATCAAATCAATGCATATGGAACTACTCTACAAGAACTCATCTCAAGTGGACTTGAGATTAATTCATCTGGGGAGTATGGTGTAGGGGCACTTCATGAGAAAGACAAGGAAGGTGAAAATACCACAAATACATAAGGACTTGGTCCTTAATCTATTTTTAATAATTTTATTTTGTTTTCAATAGGACCCCACCTTGTAACCCAATGACATGGATTTGGAAAGTCTATATGCCACCATGGACATATGGGATTAGGGGTATTTAGGAGAGTCATATAAGTGTTTATGATGTTTCTTATGATGTTTTTATCAAGTCTAATTTTACTAGAAGTCATCAAGTTGCAAAACTGTCATATTTGACAACTTTTTGTAAAATTTTTAAAAGTTACTAATGACAACTTTTCATAAAAAGTTGCAATTTGCACCCAACGGTCACCATAGTTAAAAAAGTGGTTAGGGAGAATTGGGGAATACATATAAAAGTTTAATCTAACCTCTCCAATAGGAGGAGGTACATTGTGATGATTAGCATTTTGAATATTGAATAAAAACTGTGAATTTCCTGCATTTTTTATGTTCAGAAATTGTGTACAGACCTGTACAGAGTGGTAATGATATAATTCCAATTGGTAATTGAATTTTTGTATCTTAAATTTAAAATTAAATAATTATGAGATCTTAATTCATTGTGTGGAGGGATAAAAATCAATTTTACTTACTTGTGGTTTGCATAGACAATAATTCCTAGGGCTTAGCAAACAAATGGTCTTAACTTGAAAATACAACCTTGGTTCTTAAAAGCCCTAGATGAAATGAAAGTATCGAAAATTTAATTTAGGAGTATGGTGGTGTTTTGCAAGTTCTAGTTGGGAGTAGGGATAAATTTGATGCCCTAGGTGGACATCTCCATGTGGCCACCGTGCAGAATTGAAACAAAGGTTCCATATCTTGAGTTGGATGTTTGACCAAAGGCTATAGATTGGGATTTTGAGGTTTCTTCATGTTCATATATAACATCCAATTGGTTGGATTAGTGTGGCTGAATTGGTGTGGATTACTTCCTTTGTAAACCAAGCCAAATTAAGATAATTAGGCCTCCTAGATAAAGTAATAATTGAGAGCCTTGTATTGTGGTCTAGATCAATCCTCTTTGGGATTTTTTTTTAACTAAATAAAGGGTGTCTAAATCCCTTATTTTTTAGTTGGGTCCTTTGGAGGAACAAGGAGTTAGCTGGGAAAAACAATCTAGGAAGGGCTACTATGACTAGGAGCCTTTGGGAAGCAAGCATACACCAGTGCTTTGTAAGAGAAAAAAAATGGTTGTTTCATGTCATATTGGCCTAGATAAAACCATTTCAGAACCCTTTAGGTATCTTGGGCCTTGGGAAGAACATCAATCCTAAAAGAGTCATTGGATCCTTAAGGGTCACTTGGAGTCTCTAAGACAAATCAAGGAGTTTGAATTTGTTTTGGAAGCAATTGAAGTGAGAGGGATATGGAACCTAAAAAAATAAGTACCTTACACCCTATGGAGTTAGAGTTGCAATACTAGAGTCCTTGTCTTGGTTCTTTGATTGAGGAACCTATCATAGATATAAGAAGAGGAGAAGAAAGGGCTCTGCATCATAAAATAAGAGCCTTCAACCAATAGAAAGAGAAAATTTTAGGCCCCAAATTAGTACCATAAATTTTGCCTAATTATTAGTCAACCCATGAAGATTTCTAGAATATGTTGTCATGAGGGCACTAGAGGAGGTACAGATCACACCCCCCAACCACTAAACTATCTCTAGTAGCACCATCAAAGTTTAACTTGTGTCACTCATCATCTGGAGGTTTCCACATGGCATTCTTTCTAATAAGACTTTTGGAATTATCAACTTTAGCATAGGAATTAGGTAAATCCCAATTTATAGAAATTTTTTCATCAAAGAGATTAGCTAGAAACTTAGATCATTTGCACGTAGTGACCAATAAATTATCAGATATCATGTAAAATATATATTTGAGCACTACTTCCACTAGATTCTCAACCTCCTGGAAAACCCTTTTATTCCTTTCTTTCTGAAGACTCCAAAAAATATTAGGAGGTATTTGTCTCCATAATTTTCTAACAAATGGGTTACCTATAGGCCCCTTTCATTCTTCAATAAATTTATCAAAACCACTATTAAAAACTCAATTGAGGTCAAGCTTATTCAACATCAATTTCCATAAATCTCTAGCAAACTGGCGGTACAGTAAAAGAAGGGGAATAGACTCTTGTTCTTGCTTATAAAGATGAATTTGTGAGGGAGTTGGAATCCCCTTATAATGAGATTGTATTGAGTTAAAATTATATTATGCAAATTCGTCCACCAAAAAAAAATAACTTTAGGCATAAAAAATGGGTTCCAAACCTTCCCCCAATAGTTTGAGGAATAATCATCCTTAAACAGAAGACTATTAGCTGACTTCACAGAAAAATCTCCCTTTTGGTCTTTCCTCCAAATAAATTTATCTTACCTAAGAAAAAGAGTGATTCTAACCTCACTGATGATCCCCATTAGCTTTCTATCTTTCATAAGCAAGTACAATTATTCCATGTAGCATTGGGTAAGATCCAACCACCTTCTATCTAGGGAAATGTAATCAATCACTCAATGGCCACATAATCTTTTAGAAACATCCTTAAATCACCTTAGCCTCAAATTAGCATGCAACCTTCCTTCACCAACTAGACATCTTCCTAGAACCTAATACTCCCATGATCACCTACATACCACTTTAGTTCAGATTGAATAGTATTTTTGCATTTCAAAATTTTCTTCCAAATCTTAGAACTTGCGGGGATACCAAGGGTACTAATAAATTTATAGAAACTATCAGAGTTAAGGTATTTATCCTTCATAAAATTACACCACTCAATCTTACCCAAAGTCATCATCCATCCCATCTTAGCAATCAATGCATTGTTAAGGGCAATAGTTTTTCTAATTCCCATCCCTCCAAGATGTTTAGGATTAAAAACTGTATCCCAATTAACTAGAGATAATATTTTATTTTATTCCATTCATGTCCATAGAAATGATCATTATTGTCTTCCATAATCCCCAAGATGTTGAATATGGAAAGGAAATAAACAGGGATTCCTTTAAGAGATGCCTTGAGAAGTTGAATCTTTCCTGCACTACTAAGAAGCTTATCTTTCCAACTAGCCAATTTATTCAACATATGTTCTAAAATTGTATTCCAATAGTTGGGGTAACATCCTTAATAGTAAGGGGAAGACCTAGATAGATTCCATAAAGATAAGTGCATTGAAAACACAATATATTCTTAACTTTATTTTGTAGGTCCTCTTTTGTATTAAAAAAGTAAATGGTGTTTTTTCATAATTGATATGCTGCCTTGAAACTTTAGCATAATTAGAAAGAAAATCCTTTTATTCCCTTGCCTCCACACAAAAAATTCTTCCAAACAAGATCATATCATCCAAAAAATTTTGTAAGACTGGGGGAAAGTGTGGAAGAAGCTTTCACCCCTTGAATTCTTCCCAAATAAACCATATTGAGGAAATTTATACCTATCAACTCAATAATCATAATGAATAGATATAGAGAGAGGGTTTCCCCTTGTCTAATCCCCTTCTCAACACCAAAAAGATGCCTAGGGATACCATTGACAATGATAGAAATTCAAATAGGTCCCACACATTCTCTTATCAAGCTGATAAACTTTTCATTGAACCCCATTCTAGATAAAAAATTTAAACAAAAAATCCCATTTGACTATATCATACACCTTAGAAAGGGAAAATAGATGTTGTGCACCTTGTATAATAATGTTTATAATTATAGTATTTTATTTATTATGTATGTTGCACCTAGGAGCACTAAATGTGCATGGAACATATAGAGATTCCTTTGAAATATTCTTAAAACCACTTGTTGTTGTATTGTAACATTATAATAATATATTGCAACAAGTAATTAATATTGAGAAAAATAAATTACCCATTATTAAATGTGCATCAAGGGGTTAGGTAGTACATATTTTATGTAATATCATTTGGTGGTTTAGTGGGAGCATGTTTCTATAAAAGAAGCTACAAGGGTAGTCGTTGAGGTATGTCAAGTTAACATTTGTAAATGTTGGAAGCATGATATGGGATGTGTGGTTACATGCTTGTTTAGATGAAGTACTCTTTGATGGTTGAGGTTTTGAAGGTCTTATGGATGTATTGCAGTGTTGCATTGCTGAATAATATATGGATGATGGATGCTTTTAGATGCTGAATTTTTTCCTCATAAGGGATTTTCCAAGGTAAATATTCTATAAAATTTGTGTGGCTATGTTGTCTATTCTGTTAGGGTTTTTTCTTGCAGGGCCTCTAAAGATTCTTGAATACTTAAACAACCCTATGACTCCCAATGCTTTTGATACTCTGACTCAAGAAAGAGAAAACTCTAATTGATGAGGTATTTTGATAACACTAGGGATACCTATTATCACCTCCTTCTTTTTTGAGATCCACTGACTTAGGCAGGTCTTACCTATGACTGATTACTAACTTAACTGTATCTTTAGAGTGGATTTTACTTATGTGCTAAATTCTCTATTTGTATATGGACATGTATATAACAATGCAGATAACTATGACAATTCTGAGAAAAAGCTTGACAATCCAAATCAATATCTTAGTGATAGAAAACAATAGCATAATAGGGAATTTCATCTTTCTTTCCTTTTATAATTCTTATGAATCTAGGAGGAATAACCTATTGATTTACTCTTTAAGAAATCAACAAACTTCAACTATAATCTCATATGAGTACAATTGATTTTACACTAATATTATGAAAGTAATTGGTTTAAATGATATTGAATATTTGGATGATGATAGATTACCAAAACAATTCCTAGACCAGTGCCTATCCTTGGGCTTATAAGATCAATAAATGAAGATCCACAGAAAAACAAAACAAAATACTGTAAGCTGCCTTACAACCTACATACAACTTGGATAAAATGCTTTACAAACTATCATGTCACCTCTACAATGTTGTATCAAATCCTTACATATTGTTATGCTCCCTCAAATTACTCACAAAACTTAATTCTTTCCTTAAAAGAAACTTGCAAGAAATTTAATAGCTACCTTGTAACCAATATTCTTAAAAATGCCTTACAGATTTAAACATAAAAGAGCATACACAACAAAATAAAGAGACAACAATAAGATAGAGTAAATTTGCACTGTATTTTATTCAAATGTTTTCGCTTCAATACATAAAAAAGCTCAAAAAGCTTGAAGACACAGACACAAATCTAGAAAGTCTGATTCTCAATATATTTTCATCCCTCTTTACAAATACAAAGCTTGATCTATTTATAGGTCCTTAACCATCTTGGAATCCTTAACATTAGGATGCAACAAGCTTCGGATGGTTTAAAAAACCTAACCCTAAAAGTACAAAAAAGACAAAGAATGAGAATGTAGAAGCAGTGGAGAGAGAAAAATAGGGGATGAAATCTGATATTCTTTGTCTTCTTCTAGAATCTGGCACCCTTGTTTGACAGTATTCAGGATAGCATCTGATATTCATTATGAGACTAAGTGACCTCCATTAGAGGCTAATTTACACTTATCTTCAGTAATAACTAACCTCCCTGTGCTCAATGATTAGGTGCCAAGTGTTTCCCTTCATTCTTCATCCAGGATTTCCTCCTCTACTACCACAAAATTCTTCTTCTTAGGCTTGGTCAAT
Source organism: Thuja plicata (assembly GCA_018584345.1). Taxonomy (NCBI): domain Eukaryota; kingdom Viridiplantae; phylum Streptophyta; class Pinopsida; order Cupressales; family Cupressaceae; genus Thuja; species Thuja plicata. The sequence goes on along the minus strand of MU224605.1, from coordinate 475,549 downwards.
AAGTCCCATGCTGTCAATTCATCCTCTGTGGCCATTTAAAGTTTTTTGTACTCTATAGTTGCACCTTCTGTCTTTACCATCTGACATCTGTGATGCTTTTAACATCCATTAAGAACTTATTCATGTCAGTTTCTACCTTGAAGGCTTCATCCAAAATCTTATTGAACCCTTCCAAATCTAAAACGGATCCTGAAATAAATGCCTCATTGCTTGGCATTTTTCTATCAAATTCATTCCTCCAAGCCTCCAAGGCCTTAACTTGATCATCTTCTCCTTTCAATGGAGGAACAAATCTATTAAACTCTGGAGAAAATAGGCTCAACTTAGCCTCAATTTGATTTAGCTTGCCTTTAAAGAAAGATAAGGCTATATTAACCTTCTTAATTTCATCTTCCACCTCTGTCACAATTTCAGGCAAATCTGACCTAAGAGGCTGCAAGTAGGCAAGCTTCTCAAATAATTGGACCCTAGGAGACCAATTAACAAAATAAGGGTTTAAAATGGCAATGTACCCTATCACTTTCGTGTGCAAGGTGGGCAATTTATTGTAATCATTCAGGATGACATCTATTTTGTCCTTGAGTATATCAATCCTATGCTATAGAATGCATCTTAATGCATTTAGGGCTATCTCATTTTTCTTTTGCCCATAACTTGTATCTCAGCCACTTCCTCTGATTTTGCCTTTTCTTCTATCTATAAAGGTTGTTCTGGAGGCAAATAAACCACCTCAAGTTTCTCTTCTAGTTGCTTCAGCAACTCAGCAATTACCTTATCTTGTTGATGTATCTTTATGTGGCACAATTCCCTATCCTTTACTAGGGCACTGGTTTCCTCAATCAAAATGCTACACTTCTCAGATAATTTTTTTGTCTTGTCTTCATTCAAGTGTGCCCAATGAGTCATGATCTGAGAAATTTCAAGATCTCTAGTGTTCTGCACAGTCCAGACCATTTGGTTCCCCACCATGCTCTCTTGAATATTTACTAGTTGAGGCTTCTGGTCCTTGGGACAAAAGCTCCACATGGAAAAACCCTGTGACTTTGGACTATATCCAAATCCTTTTATCATGTCACCCATCTGAATCTCACTGGCCAATTTGAGGTCTGGCTACTTTCTAATCTAATCAATAATGAATGCTGAGGCTAAATCCTAGCCTTCAGCAAGCAAAATGCCACTGTTCAAAACCATTTTCCTTGCCTCATCTAGAGAGACATCCTCACTATCATGATCATAGGCTTGCAAAGCTAGAAAAGCCTCATTTGTAACTGTTTCCTCTCCATCTGTCTTCAACTGTGCCCTAATTTGTTCTTTCTTATGCCACCTTAAAAAGTCTTTAAATTCATCAGTCTTGATAAAGTTATCATCACTTATAAATTGATGTTGATGTAATAACCTCTCATCAATGCATGCCTTAAAAGGCAACTCTATATTTTCTTCCTCATCAAGCTGTTGCCTCTTCCCCTGTATAATTATCTTCCTTAGATTATTATCAAATAATCTATTTCTAGGAATGAGGGCACTTGTTCTATCTCCTTTCTTCTCTTTCCTAACAGAGGAAGTCTAACCAGGATCAACCTTTTTCCTTTTTGTAGCAGCCTCTTCTACATCATCTGGCTGTGACACCTCAGTTAGGTCAATGATGTGGCCTTATTCCTCTTGTACCTACGCTGCCTCTGCAACATTTTGCTAAGGCTGGTCATATTGAGGTGGATGGGCATAATCACCATCACTATCACTCTCATATTCTGATTCTGAATATTCAGGCTCCTTTCCTCCTTCCTTATCTAAAAAATTATCCAACTCCTCACAAAGTATATAAAAATTGTCAATCATGGCTTTGATCTTGTCAAAATAAGGTAAGTCAGGGTACAACCCTCCAAATGATAATCCATTTCTCCTTATTTTCTTTTCCAAATTTAGTAACTCTTGAATTCTTTCTCTTCTTGTCCGTATCTCATCTTCATCAAGGATATTTCTTGTAGCATCCTCTTCCACACAAAAACCATGCACATTTGTATTGGGGATGGAAGGAGTCAGAAGTTTCCTAGCTTCTGCAATGAATCGCTCTGGGTCAATGTACCTGTATAATGCTGCCCTCATCTTGCTGCTCTCCAACCATGCACTCACCTGATCAATTGCACCCTTTCCAATGGTAAAGTTAAAGATTTTAAACTATCTAGGGGTTAAGTTCCCCTTCCTATGTGGTGCAAAATGTTCATTGTCTGTCAATAATAGTTGCTAGATGAATTTCATAATAGCAACTCTGGATGGCACATGATAGGGTAGGACATGAGGTGGATGTGTGCATCCATATACCCTAATCACGGTAAAATTTTCTTCTAAGAAGAAGTCTCCCCAGTTGTGATCACCCTCCCATTTGTCCACATACTCACAAGGTCTCAACAATTGCAACACCTTTACTACGAGTTTGGTTTTGCTGATACCCATGCTCTGCATTAATGGATATACAATCCAATTTTCAAATCCACAAAAATCATAGTCCTTGGATGTATAATTCCATATCCTAACCCAAAATTGAATAGGATTAGGTCGGTCCTGGAAAATCCTTTGAGGATTCAAGTTGTTCACATTCATAATCCCATAGTTAAAATGCAATAACAAATGCATCAAGATTGAATAATGGAAGAACCTAGGTTCCTTCTCCTTGGGATCCTTCATTTTCTTCTGCATAGCTACAAATCCTTCATGCATTTTGTCAATAATGTATTGTATGTATTCATAACTGGTGCTAGAATGCACATCTTGCAAGTCTAGTACCATCATCAAAATTCTAGCATTTATTTTCTCTGCTCCTCCATCTATCCTAACACTCTACATAAAGCATAGGCAATATACTTAATATAGAAATGTAATTCCTTAAAGAAGTAGGGTGCAGTCCTAGGTATAGGAGTAAGATGGTTCCTAACCTCCTTAAGCATATGCTTATGCAATTGACCCCTAGCAACACCGGGTGTTAACCTATACCTCTCTTCTTGCTTAGTAATATTTATGTTGGTAGACATGGTACTGTATAGGCCAAAGGCTTGCATGAATGAGTTCCTATTTAACATCAATAAGGTAGTACCATAATTTTTCTTAATTTTTCTAGACAAAGCATCATAGTGGCTGGCAAGACCTAGAAACAAGTCTACATCTATATAGACATCAGGGACAATTAACCTAGAAAGACCACAAGTCCAAGGGTTTGACACTGGGATGGCCTTATCAGAATTATTATAAAAATAATTATATAGAGAAAAACCCGTGGATCCTGGAGTGCGAGCATCTCTAATCTCATAGTAGTCATCTACCAAAAAATTTAAATTTGGCCTCTTGTTCTAGGTGGACCCTAGCAACAGCTTCAAGAATTAATTAGAGAAGTTCCTCTTCCCTTTAGCATCATCATTGACTTCATCACTTTTTCTGCTGGTAGAAGCCACACTGACTGCTTTACTCATCTTTCTTTGTTTTCTCCTACTCTTTTACCGATATTGAAACAAATCTCCTCTTAGAACTCACTACTCTTCTCAGTGCACTGCTAGCATATCAAAAAGGTTGACAATCAGAGAATTATCCTGCAAATGACCAATTTCTACCTCTTGAACACAAAGACCTAGAAATTTTTTGCTCTGCAATTCTAGATGTATGATAAGTGAAAATGAACCTATGAACAACTCTTTATGGAAAATATCCCAAGTACATAGCTCATCATTAGAAAGACAATCAATTTTGCTTTCAAGTTAGCATGCTGTGGAATTGATTGAAATCCTAGCCGTAGTTCATGACTGTGACAAGAAATCAAATTCATATGAGTGTGTCTTCAAAAAAACCCTTATAAAATTTGAAGAGGACGACATGTCTTCATATGACTAGTTCTTCGTTATACATCTCAGCTACCCTTTTTATATAACAATTACTCTTCTAGATTCTCATTGGACATTAAATCTCCACGTTGTCATGTCAGTAATTGTCGCCTCTTATCATTTTTCATATTCAGTGACCACACGACTGCACAGTGTCTCTTTGTCACTGAGAAAATTTATTAACTCCCAATTCTCCTAGAGATCTAGCGACTGAGTGATTTCCTTTACTTTGCTAGCCATAGTTCACTTTTGGCGATCACGCGACTATATGAATCAAAGTCGGTAGATGAAATGCTTAACTCAGAGTTTATTTTGAGACCCTGCGACTAAAATTTTATCTTTACCTTTAACTGTTATTTCCAAGTCACTGAGTGTTTATTTCCCATTACGAGACCCCACGGCTAACCTTAGTCGCCCAATCGCTGATTAAAAATGCTATCTGATATTTCTTTCAAAGACTACGTGACAACCTTTACCTTTTGATTTTAATTCAAAGACTATGTGACTAAAGGTTATCTCTTTGTTGCGAGCACTTTTTACTCTCATGCAGATTTGATGGAGACTTAGCGACCACCATTGATCTTATTACACTTAACATCTGACGGCTGCGATAAGTCATTGAGTATATTTTAAAAGCTTTAAATCATTTGGAGACTACGCGAAAATATATAAATTTATACCTTTTAGTCTCTTAATCACGAAATGACTTTTTCCTTTTGGGAGACCATGTGACTAGCCTTCATTCTGCTCATTTTGGACACGTGTCTCCTTTAACTGTTTGTCTCTGAATCGCTGATTAAACACCAACTTAGCATCTTAATCCAGTGATAACCCGACTGCCATATACTCTAAACCTTTTAGTTTGTCGCGAAGTCTCGGCATCTTTCACTTAACTATCATTTTACTTGGAGACTCCGTGACTAAAGCAATCGCTAAGTCTCATAAAAAATACTAATTGCTGGATTCTTGGCACAACACCATGACTTAACTATTTGTTTAGATGTTGGCTGCTGACATGTTTCTCCATTGGGAGACATCATGACTAAAGGGTTTCGCCAAGTCTCATAACAAATATGGAATATTCTATTTCTTTCTTAGACATCTCGACAACAGTTAATCGCCAAGTCTTGTAACAAAATGGAATATGCTTCTAGGATCAAGTGACTAGGCGACCATTGAAAAATGCACATGACTTAAGTTTCTCAAAAAGGTAATGCAAAATTAGAAACCCGATTGAAATTTTAGGGCTTTTTTCCATTTTGACTTAGAAGATGGCTTAGGGTTTTGGGTTTTTGCACTATTCAAATGGATTTTAACCTAACAACACAGAAATTTCACAGGGGTATTTCAAAAATGAGACATACCTTTCTGATTTGGGAAAGAACTTGGCATGAAGACACAAAATTTTGGGGCAAACCAACAAAACCAGGAATACAACTAATAGTGGCTCTACCTAAGGATTGACTAAACATAGTTTATGGAAAAGAACCACAGAATCTCTGGTTGCAGACCTTTCAAAAAAAATGATGAGAACGCCAACTAACCTAAAACAAGAGGGAAACTATTTACAACATTTACATGAAAGTATTCACAGTATGATACATACTTACTTGTGCATAAACTTCTGATTCTCAGTTGAAAAAGGGCTTCAAGAATTTCCCATGCACATGCAACTCAAAATCTTCTCCCTCCATGTTCTTCAATAAGTAAGAGTCTTTTCCAATATTCTCTAAAACAATAAATGACCCTAGCCAAAAAGACTCAAACTTCTTATGTTTTCCTTTATCTTCTACTCTTGCATTCCATTGGAGAACTAGGTCACTAGATTGGAATTTTCTCTCAATAGCCCTTTTGTTAAAAAGATACTTCATCCTCTGCTGCAACTTTATGTTTTCCTTTTGACTATTTCTCCTTGCTTCTTTCAATTCTATTAATTGAATCATTCTATTCTGCATACTATCAGAAACATCTAAATGTTCTTCTTGTATAAATTGACATATTGGCAATAAATTGTTAATGGGCAATCTTTCATGTAAACCATTCACTAGCTCAAATGCAGACTTACCAGTTGCTTTTTTAACTGTTATTCTGTCAGCCCAAAGTGCTAGTTTCAATTTAGTATTCCATGTTCTTTTATTCTTTTCCAAAGTCCTTTTTAGTATTTTCAATATACTCTTATTACTAGACTCAACTTGTCCATTAGCTTGTGGATGATATGGGGATGAATATTATATTGTAATCCCATATTTTTCACAAAAACTTGTTATTTCTTCTAATCTAAAACTAATGGCATTGTCCATTACTAACTTAGCAGGTACACCAAATCTGGTTATAATATTTTCCATGAGAAATTCAGTAACTACCCTACTTGTTGCTTTCTTTATAGGGATGGCTTCAATCCACTTAGTAAAATAATCTATGACAACTAATGTCCAGCTGTGTCCTCCACTAGATTTCTCTTGAAATTCACCAATAAAATCAATTCCCCACATAGTAAAAGGAGCTTTAGTACTTACTGGATTTAGCAACAGAGCACCTAAAATTTTTAGCTTATTGAAAAACCTTTGACAAGGCTCACATTTCCTGACATGTTCATAAGTATCTTTGAATAAATTAGGCCAATAATACCCAGCCCTTAAAATATTGTGGGCAGTAGTGTTAGCAGAAAAATGACCCCCACATTCTCCTTCATGCATTTCACTCAGAAGTTTCTCAGCTTGGTATTTTTCAAGGCATAACAACAATACACCATTCTTATCTTTCCAAAACAAGTCACCTTGGATCAAAGTGTATCTTTGAGTTTGCAATTTCAGATTTTCTGATTCTCTGACAAATGATCAGGACACTTAGCATTTTTTAGAAAGAAAACAATATCATTATAGAATGGTTGCCTTTCTATGCTTGTAATAGTTTTATCATGCACTTTTGTCTGATTTATCTGTACTAGATCCAAGTTTTCTTCTATCATAAGCTTTGCCAGACCTTGTCCTCTTATCAATTTTGTAATATGGATCTCAAGGTTAAATTCTTGAATTCTAGTGATCCATTTACACCTCTTACCAGTTACCTCTGACTGTGTAAGGATATCTTTCACTACTGAATGAGGAACATAAGCCTGTATCTTAGCACAAACCAAGTATGGCCTAAAATATTTCACATCTTTTACCAAGGCATAAGCCTGCTTTTCCATTATTTCATAATTAAGCTCTGCAATTTGCAAGGATTTACTGTAAAAAGAAATTGGATGTTCAAATCCTTGTTCATATTTTTGTAACAAAATAGTAGCAATTGTATGAAATGATGCAAATGAAAACAAATAAAAATGCTTCATATAATCTGGAGATTTCAAAACTGGAGCCTCTTGTATTTCTTTTTTTATTTTTTCAAATGCTTGTTGGGCTTCTTCATTCCAAACAAATTTGGCATCTTTCTTTAGCAATTTTACAATGGGTTTAACAATCTCTACAAAATTTGCTATGAACCTTCTGACAAAGTTAATCTTTCCTAAGAAAGATTGTACACCTTTTAAGTTCTTTGGGGCAGTCACCCTTTGAATTGCCTCCACTCTCTCAGGGTCTATTTTTACCCCTTCTCTAGACACTATATGTCCAAGCAACTTTCCCTCTTTTACTACAAAATGACACTTCTTGGGATTCAGTGAGACACCATATTCCAATTCCTTATTGAAAATCTTGCTCAAGTGATCACAGTGATCTACTGCCTTTTTAGAATATGTAGTCAAATCATCTTGATAAATAACCATGAATAAATCAATGAATTCTTTGAAAGCAACATCCATGGCCCTTTGAAAAGTTGCCCCTGCATTTATCAATCCAAATGGCATTCTGATATACACATAAGTCCCACATGGAGTAGTAAATGCAGTTTTGTACTGCTCTGATTCTTTAACTAGAACTTGGTTGTATCCTGAGAAACCATCCATCATAGACAGTAACTCACAACCAGTCACCTTATGCAACATTGCTTCCATATTAGGTAGGGAATAATTATCTTTCAACGAAGCAATATTTAGATTTCTGAAATCCACACACAGTCTGATATCACCATTTTTCTTTCTAACTGGCACTAAATTTGATACCCAAGTTGAATGTCTGATTGGCTGGATTATCCCAACATCTTTTAGTTTCATCAATTCTTGTTGCATTTTAGGAGCCAACAAGGGGTTAATAGGCCTCTATTTTTGCCAAAATGGTTTCACATATGATTTCAATGGGATTTCATGTTGAAAAAGGTCCTCTCTATATGCTTTCAAGTCCTAATATGACCAAGCAAAGACATGTTTATATTTTCTCAACAATTTGATCAGATTTATTCTTATATGAGAGTCCAGACCCTTTCCTATATAAACTATTTGAGGACTGCTTTCATATCCTAAATTTATTTCTTCTAAATCCTCAACCTTGGCATTTCTTATCTTTGATGAATCATTTTGTTGACTACTAAACAATGCTTCAAGCTCAACCAAACCCCTAGGAATCTGATTAGAACTTAACTGGACAATCTCATTTCCCAAAATGTAGTCTTTTCCATCATTATTTTCTAGTAAAGTACTACAATCTATGCTCTGGTTTTCATAATGGTCTAGACATTATATGAACCTCAAAATATATTGATCATCTTGGAAAACCTGCCAGTTGTATATGTTGTCCAGAACAACTGGTCTTGTTTTGATTTCTAGTATTGACACCCCATGTAAGGTCAAATCATCATTTTTTAAAGCAACATTTGCTAAAAAATCAGCCATTATATTTTTTGACCTTTCTAACCAACTTATGTCAAAGGCATCAAACATTTCAATTTGATCCAAAATAGCATACTTATACATTTTCAATCTGTCATTCTTTACAGTATATTTGGATCTAACTTGAGCTACTACCAACTGAGAATCACCATAAACCTTTAAACACTTTATACCATGTTTAATAGCCATTTCCAGTCCTAAAAACAAAGCCTCATATTATGTAGTATTGTCTGTACACTGGAAGGCTAATAGAAATGAATACTTAAAAGTTGTACCTGATGGAGATATCAACAATACACCTGCCCCTGATCCTTCTTTAGAGCAAGCACCATCAAAGTACATCTTCCACAATCCATCTCCCTATATAATTAACTCTATGTTCAGAGGGTCAACCTCTTCATAAAGTTCATTTTTTTGTACTCTAAAATTCTCCATGTCCATGTCAATGCAACAATTAATGTCAGTATCCTCAAATCTTTCTATCATGTGAGGAGTTCTACTCTCTCTTAAGACCTTAACATTTTCTCCAGCAATGTTAAAAGTAGCATATGATAAATCACTTTGCATACTACCTCCCATCTAAGCACTCCACTTTCTTGACAACAACATGCCATAATGTGGTGGTATGTCAACCACAAGAACATTCATAGTCATTATTACATCAGGGCAGGCTGCTAATCTGTAAGGCATAGCCTCAATGGTACCAATCACAGGGACCTCTCTAGAGTCCATGGCTCAACACCTCCCATGAGGAGTATCAACCTGTAATCCCATTGCCCTCATGATTTCCACTGGCATAACCGTATTAGATGCTCCTAAATCAATCATACTTTTTTTTAGCATCTTTCCATTAATTATCAATGAGAGAAAAAATGGGTCAACAATTTTTGGGGAAGAAGTTGTATTCAAGAAAATTTGAGGAATCTTAGATGTTAACATCTCAACTTCCTTCTCTTTGTTAATTAGTTTCTTGCCAACATTTTCTGGATTTTGGGCTTTTATTATGGGCACACTGTTTAATAATGACTTTACCTTTTCCTTGTGTTCTTTAATTCTCATCATCTCTAGAAATGGTACCTTAACTGTCATTTGGGACAAACATTGACCCATATCTACTGGATTATATTTTACATCTGAAGACTTTGATTTATCAATAGTGATATCACTTTCCTCAGTATGTTCATTCATAGCTTGTTCTTTTAACTTTTTATTCTCTATCTTTTGAATAGGAGTACTTGTTTCTTGTCTTTTCAAATCTCCTTCTTGTACAACTTTTGGTTCAAGGGATTTTGTAATGATTTTGACCTTATGTTTATATACATTTTCATCAGGTCCTTCCTTTTTTTGCACATACTTAGTGTCTATCTTATTTTCTTTTATAAAGACACCTGATGGTTGGCTACGAGTACTACCCACTACTCTATTTCTCAGCTGGTAGTTGTTTCTAGCTTTGTTCACTAAATCTGCAGTTATCCTAGCTTTCTCTTCATCTGAAGATTTTCTAATAAGTGGAATATCCTGATTGTCTTGAGCATAACATCTTATATGATCATCAGTTCCCTCAGCTTCACTATCAGACAAAATCTGTTGATGATGATTCTCCACCCTTCTTTGTGAAATACAAGAGTCATGATTTTCATTTTCACTATCTAAATCTATATCATGGCATGAATAAGTATTTGTCATACTATGATCACATTGTTCACCCTCATCATTTCCCTATTCTTCACTTACTTTCAAATCTAAGGAAATGATACAAAAATCAGGGTTATGAGGGGCTTCACAAGCCTCACACCAAGGATCATCATTGCAAAAATGGACAACATTTTTATGTAGAGGGTCTAGAGTTCTGTTATCTATCTTTTCTTTTCTAGGTAAAATAATAGGCTTCCCATCTTTGAACTAAGTTCCATAAGGATGGTTCTGCATTCTATTTTGAGGATTGTACGTAGTATTATAAGAAGGCCTATTGTTTTGAGGAGCTCTATATTCCTTATACTCTGGTTCTTTTAAATTGCTCTTACTAAACCTTGAGTCATCCCTCCTATTCAACTTACCAGATACTCTTCTATTCATTTCAATATTGACTGCTATTTTATAAGCATCAGTAAGAGTTCTAGGGTTTTTATCTCTAAGAGCATATCCCAT
>MU224605.1:433038-464271 GCA_018584345.1 Thuja plicata | reverse complement strand
AAATCTATCTTTTTCTTCATTTCAACTGTTGCAGCTTCCATTTGTGCTTTTTCCAACATTTTCTCCATGGTTTCTTTTTCAATTCTCAACTTTTCCAAGTCAATATCCAACTTGGACATTTTCTCTACTAAAGGCTTCTGAAACTTAGGTTCTTGATCTTAGTGTTCACTCATCTTTTGTTTACCTTTGTCCTTCTGTGAAGTAGAAGCCTTATGAGTGAGTAGTATTTCTTGGTACTTTTAAGACTTTTCTATATCTTTCATATTTTGATGTCTTGAAGATCTTCTTTTGCTCTTATCGACATCCTTATGCTCAAGTTTTTTCTATCTCATTTCTCGCTCCCTTTTCATTTATTGAACTAGGGAAAGCTATTTCATGATGAAATTTTCCTCATTTGCTTTCCCATCAAAGGGAGCATCTCCAGAATCTAAACTAGATGTACTTGTCTCTTCTCTCTCATTTGAAGTAGAAGTGAGTGTAGGTGTTTCTAAAACTCTTTCAGCAGCTTCTTCATGCTCTGAAGTATTTCCATCATGAGAATGTTGATTTTTGTTCATGGTTCTCCTAATAGTACCCTCTTTACCTCTTGGAGGGGTTTCATCCATGCTAACTTGGTTACTCTTTTTTCTCCAAGACATTTCCATCCTTGAGGATGATGGGATTCCACCATATAAAACCTTCTTAGGATCCTTTCTCATCCTTGACCTAGTATTCATTTTGAGAGATATTTACTAAATGTGCACTAATCTCAGAGATTTCCTTTTAGAGTCGCCACCCAATGATTTGGGATGAATGAATACTTATCAAAGAACAATCTTGACAACTACAACTGGAATGATCTATAATCACACTCGGATGGGAAAAACTCAACTGCAATGAAATTTTTTTTAAACTTTAGAATACCAGAGATTTTTGAATACTACAACAAGACTTTACAATCTCTAATTCCCCAGCGGAGTTGCCAATTTGTTAGGGTTTTTTCTTGCAGGGCCTCTAAAGATGCTTGAATACTTAAACAACCCTATGACTCCCAATGCTTTTGATACTCTGACTCAAGAAAGAGAAAACACTAATTGATGAGGTATTTTGATAACACCAGGGATACCTATTATCACCTCCTTTTTTGAGATCCACTGACTCAGGTAGGTCTTACCTATGACTGATTACTGACTTAACAGTATCTTTAGAGTGGATTTTACTTATGTGCTGAATGCTCTATTTTTATATGGACATGTATATAACAATGCAGATAACTATTACAATTGTGAGAAAAATCTTGACAATCCAAATCAATGTCTTAGTGATAGCAAACATCAGCATAATAGGGAATTTCATCTTTCTTTCCTTTTATAATTCTTATGAATCTAGGAGGAATAACCTATTGATTTAATCTTTAAGAAATCAACAAACTTCAACTATAATCTCATATGAGTACAATTGATTTTACACAAATATTATGAAAGTAATTGGTTTAAATGATATTGAATATTTGGATGATGATAGATTACCAAAACAATTCCTAGACCAGTGCCTATCCTTGGGCTTATAAGATCAATAAATGAAGATCCACAGAAAAAAAAAAAAAAAATACTGTAAGCTGCCTTACAACCTACATACAACTTGGATAAAATGCCTTATAAACTATCTTGTCACCTCTACAATATTGTATCAAATCCTTAAATATTGTTATGCTCCCTGAAATTACTCACAAAACTTAGTTCTTTCCTTGAAAGAAACTTGCAAGAAATTTAATAGCTACCTTGTAACCAATATGCTTAAAAAAGCCTTACAGATTTAAACATAAAAGAGCATACACAAAAAAATAAAGAGACAACAATAAGATAGAGTAAATTTGCACTGTATTTTATTCAAATGTTTATGCTTCAATACATAAAAAGCTCAAAAAGCTTGAAGACACAGACACAAATCTAGAAAGTCTGATTCTCAATATATTTTCATCTCTCCTTACAAAGACAAAACTTGATCTATTTATAGGTCCTTAACCATCTTGGAATCCTTAACATTAGGATGAAACAAGCTTTGGATGGTTTAAGGAACCTAACCCTAAAAGTATAGAAAAGACAAAGAATGAGAATGTAGAAGTGGTGGAGAGACAAAAACAGGGGATGAAATCTGATATTTTTTGTCTTCTTCTAGAATCTAGCACCTTTGTCTAATAGTATTCAGGATAGCATCTAATATTCATTATGAGACTAAGTGACCGTCATTATAGACTAATTTACACTTATCTTTAGTTATAACTAACCTCCCTATGCTCAATGATCAAGCGTCAAGTGTTTCCCTTCATTTTTCATCCAGGATTTCCTCCTCTACTACCACAAACTTCTTCTTAGGCTTGGTCAACAAGTCCCATGCTATCACTTCATCCTCTATAGGCCATTTAAAGTTCTGTGTACTCTATAGTTTCACCTTCTGTCTTTCCCATATGACATCTGTGATGCTTTTAACATCCATTAAGAACTTATTCATGTCAGTTTCTGCCTTGAAGGCTTCGTCCAAAATCTTATTGAATCCTTCCAAATCTAAAATGGATCTTGAAATAAATGCCTCATTGCTTGGCATTTTTCTATCAAATTCATTCCTCCAAGCCTCCAAGGCCTTAACTTGATCATCTTCTCCTTTCAATGGAGAAACAAATCTATTAAACTCTGGAGAAAACAGGCTCAACTTAGCCTCAATCTGATTTAGCCTGCCTTTAAAGAAAGACAAGGCTATATTAACCTTCTTAATTTCATCTTCCACCTCTATCACAATTTCAGGAAAATCTGACCTAAGAGGCTGCAAGTAGGCAAGCTTTTCAAATAATTGGACCCTAGGTGACCAATTGACAAAATAAGGGTTTAAAATGGCAATGTACCCTGTCACTTCGGTGTGCAAGGTGGGAAATTTATTGTAAGCATTCAGGATGACATCTGTTTTGTCCTTGAGTATATCAATCCTATGCTGTAGAATGCATCTTAATGCATTTAGGGCTATCTCATTTTCCTTTTTGCCCATATCTTCTACCTCAGCCACTTCCTCTAATTCTACCTTTTCTTCTATCTGTAAAGGTTGTTTTGGAGGCACATAAACCACCTCAGGTTTCTCTTCTAGTTGCTTCAGCAACTCAACAATTACCTTATCTTGCTGATGTATCTTTATGTGGCACAATTACCTATCCTTTGCTAGGGCACTGGTTTCCTCAATCAAAATGATACACTTCTCAGACAATTGTTTTGTCTTGTCTTCATTCAAGTGTGCCCAATGAGTCATGATCTGAGAAATTTCAAGATCTCTAGTGTTTTTCACAGTCTAGACCATTTGGTTCCCCACCTTGCTCTCTTGAACATTTACTAGTTGAGGCTTCTAGTCCTTGGGACATAAGCTCCACATGGAAAAATCATGACTTTGGACTATATCTAAATCCTTTTATCATGTCGCCAATCTAAATCTCACTGGCCAATTTGAGGTCTGGCTGCTTTCTAATCTGATCAATAATGAATGCTGAGGCTAAGTCCCAGCCTTCAACAAGAAAAATGCCACTGTTTAAAACCATTTTCCTTGCCTCATCTGGAGAGATATCCTCACTATTAGGATCATAGGCTTGCAAAGCTAGCAAAGCCTCATTTGTAATTGTTTCCTCTCCATTTGTCTTCAACTGTGCCCTAATTTGTTCTTTCTTATGCCACCTTAAAAATTCTTTAAATTCATCAGTCTTGATAAAGTTATCATCAGTTAGAAATTGTTGTTGATGTAATAACCTCTCATCAACGCATGCTTTAAGAGGCAACTCCATATTTTCTTCTTCATCAAGCTGTTGCCTCTTCCCCTGTCTAATTATCTTCCTTAGATTATGATCATATAATCTATTTCTAGGAATGAGGGCACTTGTTCTATCTCCTTTCTTCTCTTTCCTAACAGAGGAAGTCTGACCAGGATCAACCTTTTGCCTTTTTGTAGTAGGCTCTTCTACATCATCTGGATTTGAAACCTTAGTTAGGTCAATGATGTGGCCTTGTTCCTCCTGTAACTATGTTGCCTCTGCAACATTCTACTAAGGTTGGTCATATTGAAGTGGATGGGCATAATCACCATCACTATCACTCTCATATTCTGATTCTGAATTTTTAAGCTCCTTTCCTCCTTTCTTATCTAAAACATTATCCAATTTCTCATAGAGTATATCAAAATTGTCAAGCATGGCTTTGATCTTATCAAAATAAGGTAAGTCAGGGTAAAACCCTCCAAATGATAATCCATTTCTCCTTATTTGCTTTTCCAAATTCAGTGAATCCTGAATTCTTTCTCTTCTAGTCCTTATCTCATCTTCATCAAGGAGATTTCTTGTAGCATCCTCTTCCACAAAAAAACCATGCACATTTGTATTGGGGATGGTAGGAGTCAAAAGTTTCCTAGCTTTTGCAATGAATCCCTCAGGGTCAATGTACCTATATAATGCTGCCCTCATCTTGCAGCTCTGCAACCATGCACTCACCTGATCAATAGCACCCTTTCCAATGATAAAGTTAAAGATTTTAAACTATCTAGGGGTCAAGGTCCCCTTCCTATGTGGTGCAAAATGTTCATTGTCTATCAATAATAGTTTCCAGATGAATTCTATAGCAGCAAATCTAGATGGCACATGATAGGGTAGGACATGAGGTGGATGTGTGCATCCACATACCCTAATGATGGTAAAATTTTCTTCTAAGAAGAAGTCTCCCCAATTGTGATCACCCTCCCATTTGTCCACATACTCACAAGGTCTCAACAACTGCAACACCTTTACTGCGAGTCTGGTTTTGCTGATACCCATGCTCTGCATTAATGGATATACAATCCAATTTTCAAATCCATAAAAATCACAGTCCTTGGATGTATAATTCCATATCCTAACCCAAAATTGAATAGGATTAGGTCAGTCCTGGAAAATCCATTGAGGATTCAAGCTGTTCACATTCATAATCCCATAGTTAAAATGCAATAACAAATGCTTCAAGATTGAATAATGGAAGAACCTAGGTTCCTTCTCCTTGGTATCCTTCATTCTCTTCTGCATAGCTACAAATCCTTCATGCATTTTGTCAATAATGTACTGTATGTAGTCATAACTGGTGCTAGAATGTAGCTCTTTAAAGTCTAGTACCATCATCAAAATTCAAGCATTTATTTTCTCTGCTCCTCCATCTATTCCTAACACTCTACATAAAGCATAGGCAATATAATTAATATAGAAATGTAAGTCCTTAAAGTAGTAGGGTGCAGTCCCAGGTATAGGAGTAAGATGGTTCCTAACCTCCTTAAGCATATGCTTCTGCAATTGACCCCTAGCAACACCGGGTTTTAACCTATACCTCTCCTCTTTCTTAGTAATATTTATCTTGGTAGACATGGTACTGTATAGGCCAAAGGATTGCATGAATGAGTTCCTATTTAACATCAATAAGGTAGTACCATCATTTTTCTTAATTATCCTCGACAAAGCATCATAGTGGCTTGCAAGACCTAGAAACAAGTCTACATCTATATAGACATCAGGGACAATTAACCTAGCAAGACCACAAGTCCAAGGGTTTGACACTGCGATGGCCTTATCAGAATTATTATAAAAATAATTGTATAGAGAAAAACTTGTGGATCTTGGAGTGCGAGCATCTCTGATCTCACAGTATTCATCTGCCAGCAAATTTGCATTTGCCCTCTTGTTCTAGGTGGACCTTGGCAACAACTTCAAGAATTCATCAGAGAAGTTCCTCTTCCCTTTAGCATCATCATCAACTTCATCACTTTTTCCGCTGGTAGAAGCCACACTGACTGCTTTACTCATCTTGCTCTATTTTCTTCTGCTCTTTTACCGATATTGAAACAAATCTCCTCTTAGAACTCACTACTCTTCTCAGTGCACTGCTAGTAATTCAAAAAGCTTGACAATCAGAGAATTATCCTGCAAATGACCAATTTCTGCCTCTTGAACACAAAGACCTAATAATTTTTCGCTCTGCAATTCTGGATGGATGATAAGTGAAAATGAACCTACGAACAACTCTTTATGGAAACTCTCCCAAGTACATAGCTCATCATTAGAAAGACAATCAATTTTTCTTTCAAGTTAACATGCTGTGGAATTGATTGAAATCCTAGCTATAGTTCATGACTGTGACAGGAAATCAAATTCATATGAGTGTGTCTTCAGAAAAACCCTTATAAAATTTGAAGAGGATGACATGTCTTCATATGACTAGTTCTTTGTTATACATCTCAGCTACCCATTTTATACAGCAATTAATCTTCTAGATTCTCATTGGACATTAAATCTCCACATTGTCATGTCAGTAACTGCTTCCTTTTATCATTTTTCATATTCAGCGACCATGCGACTGCGCAGTGTCTCTTTGTCGCTGAGAAAATTTCTCAACTCCCAATTCTCCTAGAGATCTAGTGACTAAGTGATTTCCTTTACTTGGCTAACCATAGTTCACTTTTGGCGATCACGCGACTGTATGAATCAAAGTTGCTAGATGAAATGCTTAACTCAGAGTTTATTTGGAGACCCCGCGACTTAAAGTTTATCTTTACCATTAACTGTTATCACCAAGTCGTTGAGTGTTTATTTCCCATTACGAGACCTCGCGACTAACCTTAGTTGCCCAATCGCTGATTAAAAATGCTATCTAATATTTCTTTCAGAGACTACGCGACAACCTTTACCTTTTGATTTTAATTCAGAGACTATGCGACTAAAGGTTATCTCTTTGTCGCGAGCACTTTTTACTCTTATGCATATTTGATGGAGACTTAGTGACCACCGTTGATCTTATTACACTTAACATCTGAGGGCTGCGCTAAGTCGCTGAGTATATTTTAAAAGTTTTAAATCATTTGGAGACTACGTGACAATATATAACTTTATACCTTTTGGGAGACCACGCGACTAGCCTTCATTCTGCTCATTTTGGACACATGTCTCCTTTAACTGTTTGTCTCTGAATCGTTGATTAAAAACTAACTTAGCATCTTAATCTAGCGACAACCCGACTGTCATATATTCTAAACCTTGTGATTTGTCATGAAGTCTCGACATCTTTCACTTAACTATCATTTTACTTGGAGACTCCGCGACTAAAGAAATCACTAAGTCTCATAAAAAATACTAACTGTTAGATTCTTTGCGCGACACCGTGACTTAACTGTTTGTTTAGATGTTGGCTACTGACGTGTTTCTGCATTGGGAGACATTGCGACTAAAGGGTTCTGCCAAGTCTCATAACAAATAAGGAATATTCTGTTTCTTTCTGAGACACCCCAACAACAATTAATTGCCAAGTCTCGTAACAAAATAGAATATGCTTCTAGGATCAAGTGACTAGGTGACCATTGAAAAATGCACATGACTTAAGTTTCTCAAATAGGTAATGCAAAATTAGAAACTCGATTGACATTTTAGGGATTTTTGCTTTTTGACTTAGAAGATGGCTTAGGGTTTTGGGTTTTTGCACTATTCAAATGGATTTTGACCTAACAACACAGAAATTTCACAGGGGTATTTCAAAAATGAGACATACCTTTCTGATTTGGGAAAGAACTTGGCATGAAGACACAAAATTTTGGGGCAAACCAACAAAACCAGGAATACAACCAACATATTCTCTTGCATGCATATTCAAAGTTTTCATTTGATTGATTTATGATATCGAATATGTGGAAATTGTTATTGTATGGGTGAAAGTTTCCTTATAACTAGTATTAGAGTCATAGTTATGGTGTTATAACCTTAGGAGTTGAATCTATGGAATGCATGAAAGAATGAAAGACATGGAAAGATATGATGGTTTTATAGGTTTTATTGCAAATCTATGGTTTTTGGGATTTTGGTTCTGACGGGTTATTTGCAAATTTGGGATTTGGAGATTGGTTTTTGGTCAAATGGGTTTTTTGGATATGCATTTAAATGAGTTTTTTGGGGGAGTTTTGAAAAATGTCTTTTTTTTTCAAAAATATACCTCACCATTGGATCCAGGTTGGTCACCTAGTGAATTTTGGTATAAAATTCAACCTATTTTGGCCTTAGTTGAAAAATTTGCAAAATTTTATAGTGACAACCATACAACTGTCCAATTTAGTTTGTGGGGATAAAATAAAAAAAATAAAAAAATACCCCATCGAGCTTAAAGAAATTAAAAATAATAATAATAAAAAATGGGGGGCATACTTTTATTAAATGTGGTTGAAACAAATAAAAATAAATGTGTTAAGGTGGAGGGGGTGCGGGTCACCAACCCCCGACCCTACTTGTTGACTGGCTCAATGAGCTACTGTGTTATTTTAGATATTGTAGCTACCTAAATGTACGTGTCAGTACCCACCATTGTTGTAGGTATTGGTCACCACATTATGAGGCCCACACCGGTTGATAAGGCCTTAGGTCCCTTGGTCTAGTAGGGTCCCATGTTGGGGGTACTTAAATCACCTACTATATAAAAAAATTAATTAATATTTATTAAATATTAAAGATCACATTTTTTGACAAATTTAATTTTTATTAAGTTTGTTATATGATAATAATGCCAGCAACCTTTATTAAATATTTTTATTTCTTTCCTTTTTAAAACAATAAATTGCCACATTTATTTATGGGGTGGGTCCAGCAAGGACCCCTATATATTATTTTTAAAATTTTTGAAAATGAACTTTAAGTCAGATTGGAGAAAAAAAAGTGAAGTCCATGGATTGTTGGACATAGCCTAAAAGGATAATTTTCTTCAACAAAGCATAACTTTCACCTAGGGATTTCTTTTTTGAATTCTTATACTCATTGGAAATTTGATTCCAAGAACTATATGATGATATAGGTTTCGTTCCTTGATTTTTCCATCTTGACATATTTTTGCGCTCTAAAACCTAATTTTTCTCCTTTACATAGTTTTGGTCATTCCTTTTGCATTCAAAGTTAGATTTTCAATTTTGAATAGTCATTGGAGAGCATGTTCAGTGTACTTTTCATTGGTGATGTAATTTTATTACCTTGATGAGTATGGAGAGTTGTATATCTATTTGATCACTTGTAGGTGTCTATGATTCATAGCTTGAGTATGATCGTATTTGGATGAGTTGAGAGGCAAAAACTTGAGGCAGTACATGTTTTTATGAGATATTTATGGTGTTATAGTTGATAATTAGATTTGGTGCTTCCTAGTAAGGTTTACAGGTTTTTTTCAAGTTGTGTATTTGATGGTGAAAGGTACATAGGTTGTCTACGGTTTGAGGACATTTTTGTTAGAATTATGACTTGTGTTTTCATTGATGTCAACCTTTGGTGTGGTATTAATGTTAGATTGCAAAGGAGAGTGGTGGTTGAGACCGTGTTGAGTCTATGACACAAATTCAGGAAGAAGATTTAAAGAAGTCCTAATTGAGGAATAATAATTGAAGAAGTTGTTAAGGTTGTGACATTTCTTGATGAAGATGATTTTATTAATGATTGAGGAATTTTATTACTATACAATAAGAAAATATGGTGGGGAGAGTATGGGTGCAATCCACCTTTTCCTAATTGCACAATTGGAAGGAAGATGGACTAATAGGATCAAGTAGGACTTAAGAAATAAATGGATAAGTATTCCTTCACTGATAATAAATTGGGAAAAGTTGGATTTGAGGGAATATGGCTAACCAATACAAGATAGATATCTAAGTAAGTGAAATGAATAATTTCAACAAAAATAGATAGACATAAATAACAGCTAGAGAGAAGATATGACCTATGGTTCAAATCTAAAGCTAATTTGGAGGGTATAGAATGCCTTAAAACTGTATATCTTGCAGTTTTCTATAAAAAAATTCCATGACACTTTGTCAGGTTATGTACTTTCTAGATCTAGAAAATCATATTCGTTACATATTCTTGCACATAGAAAATCAAGAAATTGTTGAGTTGAAAGAGGTTTTCCTTAGTCAAACCCCTGTTTAGGAATCAACCTTGAAATATAAATGAAATTGCATAAAGGAAAGCATGTAAATGTAAAGGTAAATGTTAGATATACCTTTTAAATACCTTTATGAATAGATATTGAGATCGCACATATTCATGAAGATTCAAGTATGTTTCTTGAATTGTAGTTGTTGATTCAAGTATCCATCAAGCATAAAACACATTGAATATCTTTGAGACACATTCATAGATCCATGTATTTGTGAAAGCCACCCTTGATTCATTTGGAGGGAAAGTTGAGGATAAAGGGAAGATGCCATAATAAGAAAAGCTAGACTACTAGATCAAGCATAATGGACATAAAATCTCAAAATCACCAAAATGGGGCCTAATAGAGCATCTAATTATGGGTACTAACTTTTTAGGATAATACATTTAGCGTCCACTTTAACGAGAGTATTTGACAACCTCATGCTCACGGTAAAGTATATCAATACATAAGAAAAATAAATATCAAGGTCAAGGAGACAAGGAAACACCAAGCCCCCAAGTAACTTATGTCCCCATCAAATCCAAAACTAAGATAAAAGAGGAAATACTCAAAAAAGAGAAAGAGTCAAAAAGAGAGACATAACTAAATAGCCTAGTAAGGTTTTACTTATGATGGATCATGCAAAGAGAAAGGACAGAATTGATAGTATAGAAAGCTATGAGATGCTTGTCAACTCATTGAGAAAAGGGTAACCAAATGAAGCATAGTTAACTATAAAATATTCCAAAAGAGAGGACCAACCCTTAATTAAAGACTTGTCTCCGTTCAAGGGATCCAAAAAAAGAGATCAATCTTAACGAAAGCATAGTCTCCAAAGGGATCTAAACAAGGAGGATCGGTCTTAGGATCCACTGAATAATGCACAGGGAATGGTAATGAAAGGATAAGCCTAAGGAAAAAATTGTCTCCTTAGCCATTTGCATAATAGATTGCATTGGATAATTGTGTGTGTGTGTGTGTGTACACGTGCGCAAAATGTGAAACAAGGAACATAGTGTACTCCCCCACATTAAAGTGATTACAAATGCATTAATAGGAGCAATAGATTTAACAGAGCATACATGCACCCACAAGAGATGTTTCTACTATGAGATGCCCCCAAGAAAGGAAAAAATAAGGGAAATGAAACACATGATAAAGAGAGCACAAAAGGGATCTATTGACTCTAGGGTAAGTATGATCATATTATAACTTATGTATATCAAGAATTATATAAAAATGAATTGACATCATCTCCATAAAGGTGGAATAACTCCAAGAGTAATGGAAGAATGTCACATAAGAGATACAAACAAGAGTTTTTTTGGGCCGACAAATGAATACCAAAGGTAGCTACCACTTTGTGTCATCCTCAATCAAACAACACAAGGTCACATTATCAAACATTAGTATATGTACAACATAAAATGTATATGAATTATAGAAGAAATGAGATACAAATAGAATAATGTTATGAAAATTCATTTTCTTTATCATCTTGTGCCAACGGAGCAACAAGGGTCATATAATGAAATCTAAACAAAACATATAACAAGAAGCATGTCACAGGGAAAGCACAACATGACAGGAAAACACACAAAGGAATTCATTGTACAAAATGAGGTAATAAAGAACATCATATTCCCCCCATCCCAGTCTATAGTGTTTAGGGAAGGTGGGAAACATGCAATAGGAATAGCATCAAGCACAGTTGATGGATATATCACAAGTTTCAAAAAAGGACCATGCTCTAAATATGAGTCGCTTTGTTTATCACTAGGAGCAAGAGATAATTATTTTACAAATCTAGAAGGTAAGTCATTATTAACATTAATAAGCTCATACATATCATCAAAATCACTAGCATGAATATCATTTTCAGTAGAAACATCATCATCATCAAGAGTATCTTCTTCATCCAAATGAATCAAAATAGAATCTAAGATATGAATAGAATCATTATGTTTGTTTAGTTTCATCTTCTTAAGATTAACTTCCTCACTTAAGCTTTTTAGAGGTTAGTCAAAAGCAATCAAGGCATCAATGGGTGTCTTAGGGGAGGATTGGTTTTGTTAATCACACTCATAGGCCCTACCACAACAATTAGAACAATGGTCATAGGCACACCGGTTATGTTTTATTTTGTTCAAAATTTGAGGTGGTTTAGGATCAATCAACATCAAGTCCTTTTCTTCTTTAGGAGGAAGAACTGAAGACACCACACAAGGTTGAGAGATAATATTTACATGACATTTTTAAGATAAGTGTAATGGTGTAAATCTGAGACTGCCAAAGGAAAACTATATTTTCTTGAGAGCTAGGTTCACAACATACATTCAAATATCTCCAACTAGCTAAACTAATGGAAATATATTATTATAGATAAAGAGAAAGAATATTCTAGTTGAATAAATTGGAAGACCACATGATAGAGATTCTTCATTCCAAATCTAAGTGTCTCAGCCATAGATGCCAGACCTTAACTCCTTTATCCATGCATGTAAGACCACTTCCTCTATACACATGCCTAAAAAGAATATTAAATCCTAGACCATAACATGGTTGAAAATCCTCAAAAGGGGGATGATCAATATTAATTACATAGTTGATAGTGTTCACATCATCCTACGATACAGAAGAATAATTTATTCATTAGCAAGTGTGAATGATATCTTTGGAATGTCAAGATGGACATGATTGACTTTATGCTCTCTAGTAAGGGAATTTATAAAATCTTAAGGACCTCGATAATAATAGAGACGTGTGTTTGATTAAGAAGAAGAAAATTGGCATCATCATTAAGAATAGGAACTAATGGTGGTGCAACAATGCTTGATGATGATTAAGGAATTGAATTTTTAAAACTAGTAAAACTTGGATAATGATTAGCCTTATCCTCATAATAATAATGGAGGGATGCATGATCATTCTTTATCATAACTACTTGATTATTATGATTAAATTTGATAGATTTATGCAAGGTAGATGGGACTACACCCACAACATGAATCAATGGTCTACCCAAAAGGAGATTGTTAGAATGTTTAATCTTTCATTGGTTGTATTTATTTGTTTAGGATAAACCAAGATATCCTACATTTATTTAATTAGGAGACTCACATGGAATTCCTACATGTATTTTGTCCTCTAGTCCAAGTGGGAGGACATGTCATTTCTTGTAATTCCTTTATTAAGTAAATACTTTATCCTCCTTAAGAGGATGTTTCTACTTTGCACACACCTATTAAGGATTTTGACATTCATAGATTGGTGAGTTACTTAGTAACTCCTCTCTACATTTGTATGTAAGAGATGCTCCTCTCTCTCTCTCTCTCATTTATACTCGATAAAGTTATTATAAACTCTCTCTCTCTCTCTCTCTCTCTCAGGATTTGCCTCATTTTTAATTCACAAGGGGTTTTTCTTTACTTTTCCCCTTTCGAAAGTTCTTGTCTCCTTATCTTGGCTCTTTTGGTCTATGCTCCTAGTTTATGCATTTATCATGGTAAAAATCTTCTCTCCAAATAACTCTCTTGGATTCTTGTTTATTTCCTTTCTCTTGATTTTTCCTTTCATGGTATCAGAGCTTGGGTTATTAATCCTTTTTTGAGTGTAATTTGTTGAAGGTTACCATTTTGTGGAGCACACCTTATTTTGGAGACTTGTTTTTGGAGAGAGAGAAGCTTGAGTTTCATTTCCTAACTTTTGTATTTGCAAGTTTATGCAATATCTAATTTTTTGTTTCTAACCCTCTTTGGAAGGCTTTCCGCTAGAGATTTTTCTGCATTTCTTTTAAAAAAAATTAAAGCTCTTAGACTTAGTTGTAAAACCACAAGGTTAAAGTTTTTTTTCTTGTCTAACATCCCTTGCAGGTTTCTCTTTTTTTTGTATGTTTTTTATTAAGGTAAAAATAGGTTTTGAAAGGACCCTAAAACCTTTTACAAGAGATTATAAGAGATAAACATTAAAATCCCATACAAACATAGAAAGCCTACAGAAAACAAAAAGCAGGACCCCAACGAACACCCAGAACCCAAAAAACAAAAAACTTCCAAAAGAGGCACAATTTCCAGTACAGTTTCCAGCACAAACTTCCAACAAAGTCTCCAGAGAAGAAAAAACTACTTCGTACTTTCGTAGGCTCTCTCAGCCTCTTTCTGCATTTCTTCCATTTATCAATGGACTCCTTCAACTCTTTCATCTCTTTAGAAATCTCAGGAACTTGCCTTTTTATACCACTTCAGGTTCTGGTCCCTGGGCCCGAGCTCCTAGCCTTGTCATCTATAGTGATTGTTGTATTTTCAAGCAATCTACTCTCTAAGTAAGCATATAATGCTTTAATATTTTGAAAAGATACAAGAAGCCCTTCGTCACTATGCTTAAGGATCATATTTATCATGTGCTCATTGTGGCTGATTTGATTTTTCATGTCTTTTAGCTTTTCTTCCATGATTGCATTCACTCTGGCTATAATCTCATCATTGTTGTTGTTGTTTTTTACCTTAATCAGCAGGTCCTTCTCCATTTCTTCCAACTTGGTCTTATAAGGTTCCATTGCTTCTTGCATATCATTCAGGTGTTGTTTCATGGTCTTCTTTTTTTTTTTGTATGTTTATATTAATTAAATCTTTATATTTATTTGTTTATTTGCAGGTTTATATTCCTTTGTATTTAATAGTTCATTTGTGGTTTATTAATAAGTTTGATTTTCAAGTTAATATTGCATTTCATGTTCATTACAGTTCATGTTCATTGTTATTCGTGGGTATCCAAGTAGTTTTTTGAAACCATTTTTATATCTCTACCTTTGTTCCTTTGTTGGTTTTGAAGGTCATTATCAGTCACTCCTTTCACTTTTTATACCCTCAAAACGGTCTCCAAATGGTCTGTACTCCAACCATTTAAAAATCTCTCTTCCCCATTCACTACATACTATTTCAGTCTTCTTCTTCTTATACCCAATGACCTCTAGTTTCATAACATTTCTGCCAATTACCTCCCATTTGTATCTCCTTTATGTTGTGTAGACTATTCTGACCTCCATGTTGATCTATTTGTGAATATAGTTGCAACATACTACTCTTAATGTTGCGTAACTCCCTCCCTTAGTGTGTTTTGTCATTGGTCAATCATATTCCAGTCTATCTTTCCTTGCAGCGTAGAGTTTCTCAGCTCCAACTACTCCCTCTTCAATCACTTGGCCGTCTCATTTTGAAGTGCATCCTATATATTGGAGAGTCCTCACATCCGCTCATTTTACATGATTTTGGAGAGATCTATCTTTTCCTGTGCACCAATCCCTCATGTTTTCCCTCCCTACGCTGCTCATTCTTTCTTCTACTTAGCCTACAATCTGATTTCATCATAGTATATTATCTAACTTTGCGTAGTTTGACTGGTTTTTAAATAATTAGTTTGAACGTTTCTTTCAAAATGTTGACTCTTTTCAATATAGTTTAAATTAGTTTTTTAAAATAAGTTAACCATTCGGTTAAATAATATTTTTTGTCAATAGTTTCAATACATTGTTTCTTTTGTAGTTTTTTAATAAACTTCATATAGTTTGTTAAATCATTCTTTAAATCAAATTTTATATAGTTTTTTTTTAATCGTCAATATTCATATAGTTTTGTTTTAATAAGTTTTAATCACATTTCAATCATTTTTCAATAAAGATTTTTTTTGTTTAATAGTTTATATTTAATCTTTTAACCAAAAAAAACAATTTAGATTCTGATTTAAACTACTCCAACATTTATTAACATTTTGTTAAATCATATTTTAGGATTCTTTAGCATTTAAGTATCTTTGTTTCTAACACATTTTTTATTAATTATAAAGTTTATCTCTTTTGTTTCTACATTATTGTACAATCATGTCTACATTAATTCCTAAGATTATATTAAAAAATACTAATTATCATGTTTGGAAAATACATATTTCTTTTATTTTTCATTTTAAACATATGCTAGATGTTGCTACGAATCCTTCTTCTGCTCAATTTGCCACTTCTCCTCAAGCTAACATTGATGCTTGGAATGTTGAAAATGAGGAAACGCTGGGCCTCATTGGCATCTCTCTAAGTCTTGAATTATACGTTTTAATTGCTAATTGTACCACAACACATGCAGCATGGGATATTTTGAAAATCACCTATGATAGTCTGAATGAATCAAGAAAGATTCAACTCCAATATCAATTGGAGGATCTCAGGATACCTATTTGAAATCTATGGATGATTTATTTCTAAAATTTGATTTTGCTAAAACTCAATTGCATGGTTTAGGAGTAACTTTAACTAATATCTGTTTTATTCATATTATTTTAAAGAAATGTCTTCCTAGGCAATTTCAATAGTTTATTACTAATGTGCATTCTCAACTTTCTTTTCCTATTTTAGCTACTCAATTAACTTATATCATTTTTAAAAATTTATTGCATCAAGAGGAAGCGAAGATAATTCAATTTGGTACTCTTAAATGTAATGAACATGCATTCATGTCTAAAAATCAAAATTAAATTTTTTTAGATTAAATAATAATCATAGTAATCATAATCATCATAGTCATCTCAATAATAAATTTAATTATAGGCCTTATCATAACAATAATAATAATCATAACAATCATCATAATAATAATCATAATAATAATCATCATAACCAAAAGAGTAGTTCTAATAAAAAAACCCTATTGCACTTATTGTGGGAAAGATGGTCATGTGATTAACAATTGTTTTCAAAAGCAAAATGATAAGAAACCTATGAATCATAATAATCAAAAGTCCCATTATAAGAAGAATAATGGCAATCAATCTCGTCATGCTTTTACAATTAGTTATAATGTTTCTACTCCTTTAGAGTGGATGATTGATAGTGGTGCATCTTAACATGTTACATTTCATAGGAAATTTTTTGATTCTTTGCATCCTGATACTTCAAACATACCAATTTAATTAGCTAATAATCATAGTTACAAAGTTGAAGGTTTTTGTGATGTTACTATTCCTAATGGAAAATTGCATGATGTTCTTTATGTTTTTACTTGAAATCCAGTCTTCTTTCATTTGCTCAATTATGTCAAGATTATAAGGTTGAATTTCATAAGGGCACGTGTCATGTTATTGATCCTCAATCTAACAAAAAAATTCTAATGCAAAAATGGATCATGATAACTTATTTAAATTTTATGAGTTTTCCACTTCAAGGTATTCATTGCATGCTAATATTGACTTCAATGTATGACATGATAGGTTTGGCCATTTAAATTTTGGTTATATCTCTTTGATGAAAAAAGAAAATATGTTTGATGCATTGGCTAATATTATTCCTTCCAAAATTATATGTACTGGTTGCATGAGTGGTAAGATGCATAGGGAACCATTTCCATGTGGTCAATCTTAGAGGTCACATAATAAGTTGCACCTTATCCATAGTTACCTATTGGGACCGATGGAGAATAAATCCATCCAAGGGTCAAGGTATGCACTTACTTTTTTTTATGATTTATCACATAGGACTTGGATATATTTCTTGTATAGTAAAGATTAAGTTATTGATATATTTGCTAAATGTCATATGTTTATTGAGAGGCGATATGGTTTTAAAATAAAAATTCTTAGAACTAAAAATGGGAAGGAATATATTAATAATTCTTTTCATTCATACATGAAATCTTATGGCATAAAACATGAGCTTACCATTCCTTATACACTACAACAAAATGGTGTGGCGGAAAGGAAGCAGAGAACTATTGTGGAGATGGATAGATTTTTGTTACATTATAAAAATATGGATTATAATTATGGGGATGAAGATATGGCTTTTTCTACTTATCTCATTAATAGGACTCCTACTAAAGCTTTAAAAGATAAAACTCATGAAAAAGCTTGGTCTGGTAGGAAGCCCAATTTAAGAATTTAAGAATTTTTGGTTCAATTTCTTATGTTCACACACCTAAATAAAAGAGTCACAAATTAGATGCTAAATCTTCACCTTATATATTTTTTGGGTATAATGAACAAACTAAAGGATGTAGAGTTTATAATACTTCTACTCACAAAGTTCAAGTTGCAAGAGATGTTTGTATTGCAGAAAATGGAGTTCATGATTGCTCTAAAGTGAAAGATGTTGAATTTAGTGGAAGTAAAGTTGTGGTTGTGGAGGAACAACCTCCTTCTCTAAACCCTACTCCCAATGAATCTATTTCTATTCTGTCTAGTGATAGTGATGATGATAATACTAACTCTACTCCTAATGATTCTTCATCTAGGGATGAGTCTATTACTTCTAAGAGAAATCCTATTTGGTTTAATAATTTACTTTATGAAAGTGATGATTACATAACCAGATTGGGTGGACTTAAACCTACGAGATTTAATTATTACAATTATGCTTTGATGTCTTCTATTATGTATAATATTGATCCTAAATCATTTTAACAAGCTAACATACAACCTCATTGGCAAAAAGATATGAATGATTAATATGATACTTTGATTTCTAATAACACTTGGTATTTAGTTATTTTACCACATGGTAAGAAATTGGTTTCATGCAAATGGTTATACAAAACAAAACTAAATGCCAATATTGAAATTAGTAAGTTTAAAGATAGACTAGTTGCTATAGGTTTTTATCAAATTGAAGGTTTAGATTATAATGAAACATTTGCTCCTGTTGCTAAAATGACTACTATTAAACTTGTTCTTTCTTTAGCTTCAAAAATGAATTGGCCTATTCACCAAATGGATGTTAAAAGTTCTTTTCTTAATGGTGACTTACATGAGGGAATTTATATGGCTCAACCTCCTAGTTTAATTAAAGAAGGCAATGAAGATTTAATTTTCAAATTAAATAAATCTATCTATGGTTTAAAACAATCTCCTAGAGAATGGAATTCCAAGATTAATGCTTTCTTTATTTCTCAAGGTTTTGTTAGAAGTAAAAATGATCCTAATCTATACATTAAACATAGTGAATATGACATTGTTATTATCATTTTATATCTATATTATTTAATTCTTACTTCAAGTTCAACTTCTTCAATTTCTAATATTAAGTTTCAACTTAATCAAAAATTTCAAATGACTGATTTAGGTATTTTACAATATTTCTTAGGAATGCAAATTTGGCAAATCCCTAAGGGTATTTTCCTATGTCAAAGTAAATATTCTCATGATATTTTAGAAAAAATTAAGATGAATGATGTTGTTCATGTTTCCATTCCATGTGAATTAGGAACTAAGTTAATGCTTGATATGAAAACTCCTTTAGTTGATGCTACTTTATATAGACAACTAGTTGAAATTTTAAATTATCTAACTCTTACTTGACTTGATATTGCTTATAGTGTAGGTTTAGTTTCTAGATTTATGTCTAAACCTCAACAAAATCATTTCAAAGTTGCAAAAATAATTTTGAGATATATTAAAGGCACTATTGATGTTGGTTTATTTTATGATACAAATTCTGATTTTACTTTAAAATGATTTATTGATTCAGAACTAGGAGGAGATCTCAATGATGGGAAATCTGCTTGTGGATAATGTTTCTTTGTTGGTTCAGGTGCCATTTCTTGGAAAATTAAAAAGGAAAATTCTATTTCCCTATGTTCTACTGAAGCTGAGTATAAAGGATGTACTATTGCCTCTAAAGAATTTTTATGGATTAGAAGAGTACTTAAAGACTTGGGTCTAAATCAACAAGAGCCTACACCTTTGTATTGTGACAACCAAAGTGGCATTTCCTTATTAAAGAATCCTATTTATCATGCAAAGACAAATCATATTGATCTACAACATCACTTCATTAGAGAACAAGTTAAAAACAAACAAGTTTCACTCATCTATTTCAAGGGAGAAGATCAAGTTGTAGATATTTTGACAAAGCCTCTTTCTAAATAGAAATTTCAATTTCATTGTAAAAATTTGGGTTTTATACCCATTGATGTAAACTCCCCAAGTGAAGATTAAGGGGAGTGTTAGAATATTTAATCTTTCCTTGGTTGTATTTATTTATTTATGATAAACCAAGGTATCCTACATTTATTTAATTAAGATATTCATATGGAATTCCTACATGTATTTTGTCCTCTAGTCCAAGTGGGAGGAAATGCCATTTCTTGTAATTCCTTTATTAAGAAAATACTTTATCCTCCTTAAGAGGATTTTGCCACTTTGCACACACCTATTATGGATGTTGGCATTCATATATTGGTGAGTTACTTAGTAACTCCTCTCTTCATCCCTATTTAAGAGATGCTCCTCTCTTTTATTTATACTCTATGAAGTTATTGTAAATGACTCTCTCTCTCTCTCTGACGCAAGGAGGGTCAGTACTTAGGGCCTAGGGTACTCCCAAATACCAAACTAGCTTGTAGATACATAATGTGGAAGAAACAACACAAGAAGGAGAGAAGAAAGAACATATGTTCTTTTCATTAATAGATCAAACTTAATACATGCCAGGTTGTAAGGCCTTCCTGGTTTTGGCCATATACAAATAAGTGATTATAGAATAATCTTCATACATATGAGGTCATAGACCTTCAGTCTCAATGTCTAATCATCTATTTTCTTTCTCTAAGATTGCTACCTAAAACTAAGAATAGAGAACCAAATATATACAAGAATCCACCAAAGAGGTCGGCACTTAAATCCCTAAGAGAGAGACCCAGATTTAGGTCCACACATATCCCAATGAAAGACCCCACATTAATTAAACCATGAAAATTCAATGCAGAATTTAGCTAGATCAGGATAAACAAATCAAGAAGATGTTCACCAAGCAATAGGAACAACTCTGTAAGAACAAAACTGAGCAATAGAGACCAACTCGGTAAAAACATAACTGAGCAACAGAAACCAACTCGGTGAAAGAAGTACCGAGTAGTCAAATGAATACTGAGACCTGTCGGTAAAGCAAGACAAAAAGAGTACCCAAGAAACAAGGTAACTAAGAACTTCAACGAGCAGCCTCCAAACAAGCTAAGGAAAAAAAGAAAACATATTTTTGGTTGAGCAGGATTTCCAAGGACCCAAGATGCTCCTGCATCAGACACCTGGTAATGCAGAGGTGATAACAAGAAGTGTGGTATTGGTCCTTTCTCTTCCCCAATCCACCTAACACAACTTATTATCTCTTTGGGTCCTTGATCCATTTTGAAACAATGTATTCTACCTACCCAAGGTGGTAGAGTCCCTTACTAATCTTCCAAGATGAATATTAATCAAACCAAAATCTTGCAACTTTGTGCTTTAGGGACACTAACCTATTCTAATCCTTGAACTAGAAGTATTCACCAGTGAATTCTCCAACACCAAATTTCTATTGGGACTCCTTCCTTATGTTATAAGGATTGAGAATCAACCCTTGGTTTGATCCTCCAACTGTCGTACAGTACTTATCTAGGACTATCCTAGAATTCCTTGTAGGTCTGTCTGGATGGTTTTTGGAACTTAAATTTTCCTCCTAATCACGCTTTTGAAAAATAAGGATATATTTAGATACCCTTTTGGAATTTATATTGATCCCCAAAGCCTTAGGTTTCAAATCCACTCCAACAATACCTAACTCTCACAATGTTAACAGACCTAATATGCCAAATTAGGCTTGGATATCAAAGCAAGTTCTAAGAAATGGGTGCATGGAATTGATACAGTGATTTAGACCTCCTCAAGTAACTCCAAAAACCTCAAATCCACATTCATTTCACTCAACTAATCTAATTCTTCAACATAACAACTCATTTACATTCATTATAGGTTGAATACATTGAGATATTCAACCTAGGTCTTGATGCATGAAGACCTTGTCATTCGAGCCATCTCCTCAGCTTTTGGAATCCTTAAATAGGTCATCCTAACTTGAATTTTCCATAATATTAGTGAATTCCACCAGAACAAATGCAAGTTAGGACTCCATTTGTGAAATGGGCTTCTAACAAGCCTCTTCCTGGACTACTTTTGGCAAATTTGTTTAAAAAAATTTGAAATAAAAAATAAAAAATCTCAAATAAATTGTAAAGTTACAATAGAATAAAGAACCTTCAAAACATCAACTTATTTTTCAAAGATCACACCAGACACGGTTGTACAGTTTAGAAATGCTACCTCTTCATCATCTATTCAAAATGCATAAAAAATTCAATACAAAACTTCTTAGCCATTTGGTTCAAAGTAATAACTTAAAAACACTTTAGAAGTGAAGTCAAATTGATCTAAAACACCCTATGACCATTGGAATTCCATCTTTCAACTCTCAAGAAACTTTTGGAAGTAGCATGAGCAACATTTTTACATCTTTTACAACATTTGGCAATTTCTTGTCTTTTTGCACTCGAAGACTTTTGGATTGGATCCTAACCTATCAAATTAACATAATATGACCAAAATAACATGAATCTAATGAATTCAACACCTAGGACTCATAAAAGAATAAACACATAATTATAGAAACTTATTTCTAAAATAGATGATCCTAATGGACTAAGCCATCTCTAGGATTATGAGATTGCCTAAGAGATCCTTGACCAAACAAATTGATCCAAAAGAAAAATAGGATGATCCTTTGAGACCAATCTAGTTATTACAAACCCAAAACATTAAACAGTGAAACTCAATCAGTGACAGTCATGGGTGCACTGCACCATACTCCCCAAGACAAAGATAACTCAAGTCCCTTGA
Organism: Thuja plicata; assembly: GCA_018584345.1. NCBI lineage: Eukaryota > Viridiplantae > Streptophyta > Pinopsida > Cupressales > Cupressaceae > Thuja > Thuja plicata. Next base: position 441,628 of record MU224605.1, on the reverse strand, counting down.
GTTGGGAGATCTTCTAAGTTGAAACCAGTCTTCTTGATGTCTTCAATTTTCAACCAAGTAGAATCCTCCACTGAATCGTGTTTTTGTTTGACTAGATATTCATAGAAAGTAGACCTCCTAGTTTGTTTGGCTATCCTCTTGCCCAGTATACAGTCAATCTTGTGTGATGGTGTTTTAGGTAGATCTTGTAGCTCCTTTTCCTATGGAAGATCTTGAGCACCTATAATGGAGACATCAATAACAAGACCTTTGTATGGATATAGGTTAGCTACATTGAATATGGGAGATAAACCAATAGTTGAAGTTAATTCAATTCTATATGCATTATTGCCACATTTCTTTAAGATTCTGAAGGGGCCAATCTTTTTCATCATCATCTTGGTGTAATTTTCCTTGGGTAATCTTTCCTTCTTTAGGTGAACCATAACCATGTCTCCAACCTTTAATTGGACATCTCTCCTCTTAACATCTGCTGCTTGTTTATACTTCTCAGAGGTTTGTTGCAATTTGTCTTTCACTTGTTGGTGAATGTTCTTCATAACCTCTGCAAAATCATCAGCTTAGGAACTCCTCTTTCTGAATGTTTATTGGATCCAAGACACCACTAGGGTGGGATCCATAGACAATTTGGAAAGGACTGACAGCTAAAATTCTATTGACAGAATCATTATAGGAGAACTCTACTTATGTAAGGATTGAATCCCATGCCACTCCATACTCCTTTGTCATACATCTTAGAAAGTTTCCCAAAGACCTATTGATGACTTTAGTTTGTCCATTTGATCAAGGGTGATAAGAAGATGAAATAGCTAGGTTTGTTCCAAGTCTTTTCCATAGGGTACGCCAAAAATGTCCCAAAAACTTGGGGTCAATGTCTAAAACAATTATGAGTGGTAAACCATGGAGTCTTACAATTTCCTTGAAGAATAGCCTTGCAATACTTGAGGCATCATGTGTAGTCTTACAAGGTAGGAAGTGTGCCATCTTGGAGAACCTGTCTACAACCACATAAACATTGTCATAGCCTTTTTTTTTCCTTGGAAGACCTAATACAAAATCCATGTTGATGAAGTCCCAAGGTTTTCTAGGAATGGGAATTGGTGTGTACACACGTGCATTTGAACTGGTGCCTTTTTCTTTTTGACAAACTAGACAACACTCCAAAAATCTCCTTATCTCAGCCTGCATCTTGGGTCAGAAGTAGAATATTCTTACTAAATTTAGTGTCTTGTCAAGACCAAATTGGCATGAGAGACATCCACAATGTTTCTCTTTTATGATGTTCTCCCTCATGGAGCAATCAGGGATACACAATTGACTCCCTTTAAATAATATTCCATCTTGAATCATGTATTTTGCAAACTCAGTAAGATATCTATCTCCTAGTTCTGAACAAACTTTTTAATTTTTCTTTGAAGTCTTCATCATTGGGATACATATCCTTGAGGATGGAGATACCTACACTTTCCCTGGTGACTTCTTGTATAGCCAAATTCCTTCTTCTCAAGGCAACAACCACCTTGTTAGCTACCCCCTTCTTATGCTTTATGGTGAAAGTGAATGCTTGCAAGTACTCCATCCACTTGAGGTGTCTATGGTTCAATTTCTCCTCCATGTTAAGAAAACTCAATGCATGACTGTCAGTATATACAATAAATTCTTTTGGAAATAAGTAATGCCTCCACTTTCTCAATGATTAGACCATAGCATACATCTCCAAATCATATGTAGAGTACTTTGTCTTAGCTTCATTAATATTTTCACTAAAGAATGCCATAGGTCTCCCTTCTTGACTGAGAACACCCCCAATGGCTCTCTTACTAGCATCACATTCAATGGTGAACACCTTGTGAAAATCATGGAGTGTTAAGATAGGTTGTTAAGAGACACTTGTCTTGAAATATTGAAAGGACTTGTCCGTAGCATCAGTCCATACAAACTTACATTTCCTTCCCCCTTTGATAGTATCTATCATTGGTGCACTCACCCCACTAAAATACTTGAAAAACTTTCTATAGAAACTAGCAAGCCCATGGAAACTCTTGACCTCACTAAAAGATTTTAGAGTGGGCCAGTTCAATACGGCTTCAACCTTGGAAGGATCCATTTTCAAGTTACCCTTGGAGATGAAAAAACCAAGAAATATCAATTCTTCTTTCATAAACACACATCTTTCCAAATTTATCCTCAACTTTTCTTCATGTGTTCTTTTCATTACCATATCTAGATGTATCAAATTCTCATCTTTATCTTTGCTAAAGATCAATATGTCATCTAAATATACAACAACAAAGTGATTTATGAAAGGCTTAAGGACCTCATTCATCAACCTCATAAAGGTACTAGGAGCATTTGAGAGACCAAAGGCATCACTATCCATTCAAACAATCCCTCATTGGTTTTGAAAGTTGTCTTCCACTCATCCCCTTTTCTAATCCTAATTTGATGATACCCACTCTTTAAGTCAATTTTTGAATAGTATTTTTCTCCTCCTAGACAGACCATGAGATCTTCTATCCTTGGAATAGGAAACCTATATCTGATGGTTTTCCTATTTATGGCTCTATATTTAGTACATAGCCTCCATGTGCCCTCCTTCTTAGGTTCTAGGACTGCAGGGACTACATAAGGGCTTATGCTCTTGCTAATGAAGCCTTTCTCCATCAATTCTTGAATCTGTCTTGCAACTTCTACATTTTGGTTAGGGGTTAGTTTGTAAGCAGCCTTCTTTGGTAAGGTATAACTAGGTATGAGGTCTATACAATGACTAATATCCCTCTGTGGTGGTAAAACATCAGTACTCTTGTCTGCAACTATACCTTTGTATCTATTCAACAAATCTTGCACTTCTTTGGGGCCAGATTTTCTCTGAGGTTCTTGACCTTTTGGTATCTTCTTAGAATTTGTTTTAGGCTTTACTATGATGGAAAAAAAAGGTGTGTCTCTTTCCTTAAGGACTTTCAAAGCTTTGTCTTTCTCAGAATCAGGGAGATGTGTCATAGTGTAACTAATCCCATTCTTAGTCAAGGTATAGACATTTTTCTTACCCCCATGTTGAGAATCAACATCATATTTCCAAGGTCTTCCTAGGATAAGGTGACATGCATCCATATTCAAAACTTCACACAAGACTTTATCTCTGTATACTCCTACTTGAAATTCTACCCAACATTGCTCATCTACTAAAGTTTGTTGATATTTATTAAGCCAAGATAATTTATAAGGGCTTGGATGGGGTATCTTCTTCAAACCAATTTTATCTATCATTGTATTAGAAACTAAATTCTATGTAGAACAAGAATCAACAATAACTTTGCAAATCTTACCAAGTACCTTGTAGTGGGTTCTGAATAGACTCTTCCTTTATGGGGGCTCCTTGCGAGTTGGCACCTTCAAGAGTGTCCTAATTAACATGATGCACTCTCCTTTCTTAGGGTCTACAGGTCTGGATGTAGTGGTGTGGTAGAATTCATTCTTTGACAGTCCTCATCTTGGGTGAGTTGGACTCTCCTATTTCCTCCTGGTGTACTAAGACTTGTGTTGGCCTTGTTTGGGAGTCTACAAGATTGGTGACCAATCTAGTTGCAAGAGAAACACTTCCCAGTGAACATAGATTTATTTCTACCTCCTAACCTTCCTCTTCTGTTGCCTCTGCCCCCTCTGAAATTACCTCTGTGATTCTTCTCTCTGCCATAATCTTGGTGACAGGATTCTTCATGTGGTCTTGGATATGATCCTCTTCCTTAAAACCTTCCTCTACCTCTAAAACCATTTCCCCTTCCTCTACTGTTCTATTCTCCTCTCCTCTCCTCTTTTGTTTCTCTTTAATCTTTATAGCCATCTGATAACACTGGTGTACAGATTGGGGACAAAACAAACTTAGTTCATCTTGAATATTGTACTTGATCCCATTCATGTATCTAGAAAGTTTAGTTTCTCAATTTCAGGGGTCTTTGTCTTCATTGCGATTTTGTGGAATTCATTAGTGTAAGATCCCACATAAATATCCTTCTGCTTCAAATTTTGTAACTTCTTATGTAGAGTTACTTCATAGTCTTCAGGAACAAATTGTTTCTTGATTTCTCTCAACATCTTCTTCCATATGGTTATAGGGTCTTTTTCTTTCTCTACCCTTTCCCTTTGTAGGAAATTCCACCAACTTAGTGCGGGTCCTTTCATTTTTTATTTTTTAAAGCCAAAGTGGGATATCCACCATATTTTATTAATATAAACTGATTCAAAGACTCCCCCATGGAAGAATCAGGAAGAAACCCTGGGATCTTAGTCGTATACAATATTACAAAATATGACCATTTTTACATATAATTTTCAAAGAAACTCCTGAATCCGAGAAGGATGTGTAACAATATATGCATTTGTATCTCACTCTAGGACCACTAACTTATAATTGATATAGCATTAAAATTACTATCCCCCACAAAAACTTTAGCATTCTAAAGGAAGTCAAAATTCAACTATGTTGTTTGATTCATTTAACATTAGATAATAGAATTATGAATAATCAAACTAATTAGCCTCTGTTGAACAATTTTTTAGTCCTGATAGTAACAAGCAAAATGGCTGCAAAAATAAGGGCTATCGCGGGTGCTCGAGCATAGGTAACTATACTTAACTTATTCCTCCATAGGCTCGACCGCAGCCGATCCCCAAGCCTTTTCCCACCCTGCTAGTAAATCAATGACATTATCTACTTCCCAACCATCAGATGAATATTGTAACATTCACCGAATGTTGGAAGATTGTCCAGGCGAAAGGGGAACATTCAAGTTAGGAACTTGTTTAATGATGCCCGCTGAATCCTTGAAACAGCTCAGATGTTGAACCAGGGGAAAAGGAGATAGTAGAAGATCCAATATCGAGTGTACGAGGCTCCGAATTCTGTCCACCAAAGGTTTTCCAATGGCCGCACCCACAATCTACAAATTGTTATGTAAGACTCCGAAGCTTTTCTTCTCCATCGCCCATTTGAAACTGTCGTAAGCCATTAGGTGTTCGTGACTAGCCATTAGATCATGATGTGAAAACAATCCCCCCACCAGTGCATTGCTAGACCATAGGTCATACCTCTATAATGCCTCCATGAGCCACGTTCCCTGTATAAATTGGGGCCGAACTATCTTGTTCGCGATATAGACCACCATGTCCATCGATTGCAGCATGTCCATCAGGTTTGATAGAAAAATAGAAACCATATGGGAAGGGTAGACCAAAATCCTGGGTCTGGGGGTCAAAATGTGTTCTCCCACAACACGTCATACTGCCCTAAAATGGAGCATTGAATTGGTAATAAAAACACGATCAAGATCTGGGCCATCAATCTTGTTTGGAAGTGGGGATTCAACAACCTCTGGAGGAATGTATACTCTGTAATTCCTTGGAAGGATCTCGTCATGCATATGACCACAAGTCTGGCACAAAGGGAAGATCATGCACATCATTCTGAATTCCTCAGATACACTTCTCTATATAATGACCCGGGAGTAATACGAATAAGTTTATGTAGGGGAAGCTATTTGTAGTTCTTCAATGGGAATAAATACAATCGTGCCAATTAATTTCAAATTATACATGATCTAATTCTCATATTTTGGGTACTGCACACATTATAATGGAGGATGCATGTCTATGATCTCGCATACACTTGAATTATCATTTATCTTGGCCGCATAAACTTTTGTACAATTTTCATAGTGGCGGCATGTGTCTGCAGAGAGTATGCTTAATATTCGCCTACTTGTGATGTCATACCTCTGAGTCACACAGTTCTATCCGTGTGTCCATGTGAAGTGAAGCTTCAATGTCATTCTCTTGACTCGATCAATGGATCCAAATTGCAAGTCGGTACAATAACTAACTTCCCACTCGTACCTTTGAAATTGAATCCATTGGTGGCTATCTTTCGGCATTATAAATTTCTTGAAACTTGGTATCCTGATTTAACATTTCGCCATCCTTAAAGGACAATTCTTCATAACCATCACATCCTCTGTTTGCCAAGTGATCTGCTAATTGGTTTCCTTCCCTCAGTGTATGTGAGATCTGTACTTCTTGGAATGAGTCTATTAATAGCCAGACTCGCTGAATAATGTGCATGATTTTCCAATTATGTAATGTTCTCTTGATACATGCTGTAATTATAACACTCAAATCTCCCTCTATATGAATCTTACTGAGTCCACCCTGTTTAGCCAATAATAATCCTTCAAATAATGCCAGAGCCTCAGCCATATTGTTTGACCCAATTGGGAGTGGACAAAATTTTATTGCTATTAATATTCCTTGATGATCCCGGATGCATACCCCAGCTCCTGATTTTCTAGGGTTCCCCCTTGATGACCCATCAAAATTTATTTTTCTATTCCCTATTGATGGTGGTATCCATTTGATTAAGTTTCTGGCCAGCATTTTATTCAATGTCATGTTGTAACACCAACCAAATGGTATGTGTATTTGTTTCCATTATCACAATATTGTCGAATCCCATGAGGTCATGACCAAGTTATGCTTAAGTTTGCTGTGACTGGCATTTACTAGTTCTGATATTGACCTCTCTAAAGCATTTGTAACTGTTTCAATTGGAGAGGAAGTTCTTTGAAAAACTCTTTTGTTTCTCTCCCACCAAATTGCCCAAACTACTAATGCTGGGGAGCATGTCCAAATCGCTGAAAAGAGGGATGTAGAGTATGATTCAAATAAGTCCCAAAGTTTGTTTGGTAATGGTGTTAAATAATTTAATTTTTCAAGTACAAAATACCAACATTTCTGTGCAAATTGACAGTTTAGAAATAAGTGATCTACATCTTCCTGTTGATTGTCACATAATAGATAGTTAAAGGATTGTGCTATGTTGAGTCTGTGAAGCCACTCACTAGTTAGTGCCCTGTTATTCAATGCTAGCCAAGCAAAACAGCCAGCCTTGGGTGAATTTACATTGTTCCAACAGAAGTTGTATGCTCGAGATGGTTTTGTAATTGAGTTTCTCTGTTGAAGGAGTTTATATCCCTCCTTAATAGTAAATTTTTCATCTGCTCCCGGGGCCCATAATAATTTATCCTCTGAATTTGATAAGTAGACCAAATTTTGCGAAAAGATTTTCTTCAAGTCTTGTATCTCTTGGGGGGATAAGGGCAAATCATGAGGTTCTTTCCATATTACCTTTCTGGAATGTAGAAAAACTGCTAAAACGTAATCATTTAAGTAGATTCCCCAATTATTTTCTGATGTGTTGACTATATTTTCAATGTCATTCACATACATAGAAGGGGAGGTGCACCATTCCATGAGTCTCGCCGAAATTTGACTGATTGACCATTATTTACTTTCCAAGTAATAAAATTTGTTACTATTTCTCTAGAGGAAATCATAAAATCCCAAATGGATGATCCTTTAGGGGGGTCTAGTACTGATAATATTCTACCCGGGTTGTTATCATCTAGATACTTCTGTTGCATAATTTGGCACCAAGTATTATGTGGTTTGGAGTACATTTGCCAAACTAATTTACCCCCAAATGCTTGATTTCTGAATTTAAGATCATGTATCCCAGCACCACCTGATTGCTTCACTTGTGTTAATTTCTCAATAGAAACCAGCAGGATTTTCTTTTCTCCATTCATATTTCCAGTCCATAGGAAGTTTCTTAATATTTTCTGTATTTTTTGAAGAACCAATGATGGAGCTTTGAGGACTAACAAATAATAATTGGGGATAGCTGATAAGACTGATTTGATTAATAGTATTCTGCCTGAGAGTGATAACCATCTCGCTTTCCATTCTACTACTCTAGATTTAATCCTCTCAATGATGGGCAACCAGTAGCTACATTTATTAACTCCCATAAAAAAAGGAATGCCAAGATAAACAGATGGGAGAATATCTACTGAGAATCCTAATAGTCTGGTTATATTGTTAGATATAATTTTGTTTGTATTGAATAAGTAAATTTTGGATTTGAGAGGGTTGATTTTTTGATTTGATGCTGTTGTGTAAAGGTCCAATGATTCCTTAATCTGGCTGGCCTCTGAAATATTTGCACTCCCAAAAAGTAATGTGTCATCTGCAAAGAGAAAATGTGTCGCTGATATATCTGTTTGACCAATCTGAACCCCTTTCCACTTCCCTAATACATGCTTATAATGGATAAGTCTACTGAATGATTCTGCCATGAGGATGAATAGCACTGGCGATAAAGGATCTCCCTGTCTGATACCTTGTTTAGATGAAAATAATCCTACTGGTGCTCTGTTTATCAGAACTGAAAAACCCACACCTGAGATATAGGATTTAATTCATTTACACCAACTTTTTGCAAATCCAAATTTCCTTAGAACCTTGATGAGAAAATCCCAGCTTACTCTATCATAAGCTTTCATCATGTCCAGCTTAATAACAAAATGTGAAGATTTAGTATTTTTAATGGAATGCAGGACTTCATGTGCCACTAGAGCTCCTTCCATTGTTTCCCTGCCTGGAACAAATCCCCCTTGAGGTTGTGAGACAAGATTAGGAATGAGGTACTGCATCCTAAGGTAGATTGCCTTTGTTATGATTTTATAAATGGTATTACATA
>MU224605.1:414338-431367 GCA_018584345.1 Thuja plicata | reverse complement strand
ACATTCCAAGAGGCAATCTTCATTTTTGACAAGGAGAACACTTGGTTCTCCTCGTCGATCTTTTGATAGATGTGAATTTTCCATCCAGTGTTGATTGAATACCTGCTGCTATTTCTTGCTTAATTAAACTACTTTTTGGTGTTCTACCTCTCTTTCTTGGTGTGACTTTAACCTGTATATCTTGAATTGGAGTTTGTTCAAGAGATAGTATGGTAGAAGTATCAAAAGCTATTTATTTAGATCTTGGTCCATTTGTTTCAGTCTCCAAGTCATCATAGACTTCCTGATCTATTATTGATTGATTTCCCTCCGTATCTAAGAATGTGTTACTTTGAATCCACTCATTAATTTTAGAGTATGTTAACTCATCAGTTTTCAGGGATGAAACCATTTCTTTCTCCTCCTGCCAAACTTCGTTGGTTTTTGTGGTATCCAGTTCATCTATCTGTCTATATATTTCCTCTTCCAGATTATACTCCATGTTTCCCATTAGCAGACCTTGTTGGTCCTCAGTATTGATGTTATCCTCCATCAATATTGATGACATAATCTTCTTACTAGGCCAGTATGTTTCTTGATATATTTGATTTATCTGTTGAGGACTATTCGGGTTGTGGGATATAGTGGGCGTTTGCAGACCCTCATCCTCTGTGATATTGGTATGTATTGTTGCTTGACCTGCTACCTTAAACTCATTGATATCTTGGTCTGATGTTGCATTTTTTTTGTGCTGCTGAGAGTTCATTGAAATGTAATCTCCTTCTTGTAGTGTTATACCTTCTTCCTCTGCTATCTCATATATAATTTTATTGGCTAGCTCTGTCAACAGTTGATCTGATATTTTCCTAGCTCGGAGATTACTCAGAGTTTCTTCATCAAGTGCCTCATGTGTAATTGGTTTCTTAATTGGGGATTCAGAGAACATGAGTTGTTGTACTACCTCATCCATATCTGGATTATGTACTTCTGGCGACTTCTAGTCTAGCAGCTTGTTCTGATTGGTATTGTTGAGGATCATCAGAATATATCTTACTGCATAATAGAAGTAGATGATCGACTCATATGAATACAGATTAGGTTGCAGGGCTTTGTCGAAATAATCTATTAATGCATTCTTTTCTATATGTTGAGAGTAATAAGAATTCTGATGGAATGAACATTTATGAGGATTTGTGCATTGGTTTTCACATACCCGCATCTGCGAGCATGATTGGGTACTACATTGCTCTGTGAAGTGTCCTAAACTGTTCTGATATAGCATGATGGTATCTTCATTTTGAATAACAATAATTTGTTCCCATCGGCCCCATTTGGAGTTTAAGTAGATGGATTTTGGCAGTTCCTTGACATTATCATGTAGTATGCACACTCTAACCTCTCAGTGTGGAAACTCAAAGGGAATTAGATCATGTTTAGCAAAGATTCCTAGTTTGTTCGCAATAATTTCTATGATGTCCAGATCTCTGTATTCTAATGGTAAGTTTGGTAAGGCTATCTAGATTGGGAAGAATAGATGGGATCTATCTTTGAGTATGACATTAGGGGTCCAAATCGAGGTAAAGAGGCCCAATCCTTTATAAAACCAGATTTTATTTTTATGGACAGCATCTCTCAATTTGATGGATTCAAATTTAGCAATGAAATATCCCAACTTGATGTCTACCCAAAATATATCTATAAGCCCTATCCAATTATCCAAGGCCCAAATCTTAATATCATCAATTGACAGATCTGGTTTCGAGAATTTACCTATAAGTGCTTTGTCCTGAAGGAGATGAATTTGATCCTGGAGCAAATGGGTTGGAAAAGTAATTGTTGATGTACGCTAGGGGTCAGGACCTTGGAAAAGTTCTAGTTGGTTTCTGCTTCATAAACTTTGACTCCTTCCTAACCTTCTCCTGATCCTGAATCCCCCGAATGACTATCAGGGAGCCTGGAGGCGTACCTTCACAAATATCAAATATTTGTTGTTTTTGGAAGAGGCGACCCCTTGTCCTACTTTTTTTATTTGGCATATGTCTAAACCTTTTGACACTCGGTCGAAGTGGATTCAAAATTTTTTCCCGCTCTTGATGCTTTTCAAAAAACCCTCGGCCCAAAGAGGTAAGCGCCTGTTTGAATGGTACCACTTGTTTCTTAGTTGCTTGCATATTCGTTCCATCACGCTCTAGAGTTTGTTTTGTATTGAGTCTGGGCTGGTTGAGATGCAGACTAGTGGGCAGCATGTGATGTCAATTTTTCTCTAATGTTGACGTATATAGACCCTTCTTGTTCAGAGCCCTAGCTTGATTTTTTCCTGATTTCATAATACTAAATCTGGGATTAACGAAGAAGGGTTTTGCCGGTTGGACTATCACTCTCCCTCTAAATATCCTCATAGGATCATCAAAATCTAGTTGCAACATTTTATCATTTGTGGGTGGATTTTTCTGAGCAAAAGGGACTGACTGAAACCCAGAAGGTTGGTATCCACATCTGCTTTGAAGCCTATCACTTTCATCTTGTTTAGATCAATTAAAACCCTTACCGCTACTAGAAATTCCTTGTTGAAAGCAATACTATTCAAACAGTTGACTCTGTGGTTGCTGTGGTCCCCTGGTGTCATACATCTTCCATTTCTGCCCATCTCTATGTCCACTAAAAGCTCTGCTCAGGTCTCTGTTCTCATATCTTGCCATTAAATTGAAGCTGCAACAATTGGGTCCTTTCATTTTTGACTTGGCAATTTTTGTTCTTTATTAGATAGGGATATCTTTACACTAAAAATAATTTTCTAGGGCTTCTACCCAATCCATACATTCCTCAGGGTCCATCTTGCCCATAAACATTGGTAGGTCTAGTTTTTTTATCTCTCCTACCCATAAACATTGGTGTCATACATCTTCCATTTCTGCCCAGCTCTATGTCCACTGAAAGCTCTGCTCGGGTCTCTGTTCTCAAATCTTGCCATTGAATTGAAGCTGCAACAATTGGGTCCTTTCATTTTTGACTTGGAAATTTTTGTTCTCTATTAGATAGGGATATCTTCACACTAAAAATAATTTTCTAGGGCTTCTACCCAATCAATACATTCCTCAGGGTCCATCTTGCCCATAAACATTGGTAGGTCTAGTTTTTTTATCTCTCCTACCCACTCTCTCCAAAGCTTCTAAGATTATTTTCTCTTCTGTCACCCTTTTCCTCTCTATTTCAGTCTCCTCTTCTTCTTCTTCTTCTTCTTCTTCTTGGTCTGACTCTGAATCATCACCAGTAGTTTTACCTATCTGATAATTCTTTAATTTTTCTATCTCTGCTTCCATTTTCTTTTTCTTAGCTTCCTACTCCCTCACAATCTTAGCTAACTCCATGTTTGTGACCCTCAAAGGGATCTCTCCTTCAGTCTCATCAACTTTCTCTATCATTTTCATTCCCAAGATCTTTTCTAAGCTCTGATACCACCTAATGCAGAGGTGAGAGCAAGAAGTGTGGTATTGATCCTTTCTCTTCCCCAATCCACCTAACACAACTTATTCTCTCCTTAGGTCCTTGATCTTTTTTGACACAATGTCTTCTACCTACCCAAGGTGGTAGGGTCCCTTACTGACCTTTCCAAGATGAATATTTATCAAACCAAAATCTTGCAACTTTGTGGTTTAGGGACACTAGCCCTATTCTAAGCCATGAACTAGAAGTCTTCACCAATAACTTATTCAACCCCAAATTTCTATTGTGACTCCTTCATTATGTTATAAGGATTGAGAATCAACCCTTAGTTTGATCCTCTAACTACCATACAATATTTATCTAGGACTGTCATAGAATTCCTTATAGGTCTGTCCAGGTGGTTTTTGGAACTTAACTTTTCCTCCTAGTCACCTTTTAAAAAAATAATGATAGATTTAGATACCCTTTTGGAAGTTATACTGGTCCCTAAAGCCTTAGGTTTCAAATCCACTCCAGAAACACCTAACCCTCACAAAGTTTGCAGACCTAATTGGCCAAATTAGGCTTGGATATCAAATAAAGTGCTAATAAATGGGTGAATGGAATTAATACAGTGCTTCATACCTCCTCAAGTAACTCCCAACAACTCAAATCCACCTCTAGTTCACTCAACTAATCTAATTCTTCAACATAACATCTCATTTACATTCATTCTAGGCTGAATAAATTGAGATATTCAGCCTAGGGCTTGATGCATGAAGGCCTTGCTATTCGATCCATCTCCTGAGATTTTGGATTATTTAAATATGTCATCCTAACTTCCATTTTCTATAATCTTAGTGAATTCCACTATACCAAATGTAAGTTAGGACTCCGTTTGTGAAACGGGTTTCTAACAAGCCTCTTCCTAGACTGCTTTTGGAAAACTTGTTCAAAAACACTTCAAATCAAAACTAAAAAATCTCAAATCAATTGGAAAGTTAAAATAACATAAAGGACCTTCAAAAAATCACTTATTTTGAAAATGTCACACCAGAAACGGCCGTACAGTTTAGAAATGCTCAGAAAACCTCTTCATCTTCCATTCAAAATGCATCAAAACTTCAATACAGAACTTCTAACCCATTTGGTTCAAAGTAAAAACTTAAAAACACTTCAAAAGTGAATTCAAATAGATCAAAAATTCCCTATGATTTTTGGGCTTCCATCTTGCAACTCTCGAGCAACTTTTGGAAGTTGCATGAGCAACATTTTTACATCTTTTGCCACATTTGGCAATTTCTTGTCTTTTTGCACTCAAAGACTTTTGGATTAGATCCTAACCTATAAACTTAACATAATATGACCAAAATAACATGAATCTAATGAATTCAACACCTAGGACTCATAAAATCATAAAAACATACTTATAACAACTTATGTCTAAAATAGATGATCCTAATGGACTAAGGCATCTCTAGGCTTATAAGATTGCCTAAGAGATCCTTGACCAAAAAAATGGATCCATAAGACAAATAGGATGATCCTCTGAGACCAATCCAGTTATTAAAAACCCAAAACATTAAACAGAGACAGTCAATTAGTGACAGTCATTGGTGCACTACACCACTTGGGGTTACAATAAAATGATTCCTCGAATCATGTATTAGGTCCAACCTGAAATGAATCTAACTCAGATTGATACATCCAAGATGAGTCCTCAATCGGTCTATTCTTCCATTTTACTAGATACTCCATGTATTCCTTTCCTCTTGTACTTCTGCCAACTCTCTGTTTCAAAATTGTTTCAACTTCCTCTATCTATTCCTTAGGATAATCATTTGATATTGTTACTTCTTCATCAGGCTCATGATACTCATACAAGTCTAAAATATTGAATATAGGTGATATATCCATGTCATCAGGTAATTCCACTTCATAATCATTTCCACTATCATATCTTCTCAGTATCTTGCAAGGACCAAATTTCTTCATCTTCAATTTTCCATATGTTCCAACATAAAATCTTCCTTTCTTCAAATGAACCATAACTGCATCACCAACTTCAAAAGTCTTATGTCTTCTTGATCTTTTTGCATTATCCTTGTATTTCTTATTACTTTTCTCTAGCTTCTATTTTACATCTTCATGCAATATCTTCATAAACTCAGCAAATTCCTCTACTTCAGCACTTCTTTTCTCTTCCCCCATAATATCTCTTAGGACTGATATACCTCTTGGTTGTGTGCCATGAACAATCTCAAAAGGTTTCTTTCTAGTACTTCTATTTACAAAATTGTTATATGCAAACTCTACTTGTGGCAATATCAAATCCCAATTACTTGGTGTGTCTCCAACTAAGCATCTCAACAAATTACCCAAAATTTGGTTTACAACCTCTATTTTTCCATCAGTCTGTGGAAGAAATGTAGAACTATACTTCAACTCAGTGTCCAACTTCTTCCAAAGTGTCTTCCAAAAGTAGATAACAAACTTACTATCTCGGTCAGAGATGATACTCCTTGGTAAGCCCAGAACAAAATCCATGTTGATATCACTCCAAGGTTTCTCAGGAATAGTAATTGGTGTGTACAAACTAGTATTTTGACTAACTCCTTTTGCAACTTGACAAACTCCACAACTTTTCACAAATTTTTTAACATCCTTATACAGCTGAGGCCAAAAATACCTTTCCTCTAGAAAACTCAAAGTTTTATCAAAACCAAAATGTCTAGCCAATCCACTACTATGTTTCTCCTTAATAAAATTAATTCTCATTGATCCTCTCGGTATACACAACTGAATACCTTTGAACACCATCTTGAATGAATTAATCTTCATACTTACTTGATTGATTTGAATTAGGTTCTCTGTACACTCTCCACTACTGAGACAAATCAAGATCATTTTCATACAATTGCTTCATGTCATCAAAACCAAGAACCTCAATTCTCATTTCAGTCAACAAAGATATTCTTCTACTCAATGCATTGCAAACTCGATTAGAAACTCCACTCTTGTGTTTTATTAAAAATGTGAAACTCTGCAAATACTCTAACCATTTCATATGTCTTTGATTCAACTTATTTTGACTACCCAAATACTGTAAAGCCTTATGATTAGTATACAACATAAATTCATTTGTTATCAAATAATGTCTCCATTTCTTCAAATATTGAACAATAGCATAGAATTCTTGATCATAGACAAAATATTTCCTTTTTGCATCATTCAACTTTTCACTAAATAAAGCAACATGTTTACCTTCTCGAGTTAACACAGCTCCTATTGCACTTCCACTTGCATCACATTCAACTTGAAATACCTTATTGAAATCAGGTAAGGCCAACATAGGTAATTCAAAAAACTTCAACTTCAAAGTCTCAAAACTCTTATCAGCTACATGTGTCCATTTGAATTCTCTTTTGTCTCCTCTCATTGTCTCAGTCATAGCATTACAAATAGAACTAAAATTTTTGATAAACTTTCTGTAAAAACTTGCCAATCCATGAAATGATATTACCTCACTAACATTCTTAGGTGTTAGCCAACTAAGTATAGCTTCAACCTTCTTAGGATCCATCTTCAAACCATCAGCTGAAATAAAAAAACCTAGATACATAAGTTCTTCTTTCATGAAGGAACACTTCTTCAAATTTATCAGCAACTTTGCCTCTTTCAATCTCTGCAATACTTGTCTTATATGCATCAAATGTTCTTCTCTAGTCTTATTGAATATAAAAATATAATCTAAGTATACAATCACACATTTATTCAATAATTTCTTCAAAACTTCAATCATCAATCTCATAAATATAATTGGTGCATTAGTTAAACCAAAAGGCATAACCAACCACTCATACAAACCTTCATTTGTCTTGAAAGTAGTCTTCCATTCATCACCTTCTTTGATTCTGATATGATGATATCCACTTTTCAAATCAATTTTGGTAAAATATCTTTCTTCACTCAAACAATCCATTATATTATCCATTCTCGGTATAGGAAACCTATACTTCACTGTGATCTTATTGATTTCTCTTGAATCAGTGCACATTCACCATTCTCCATTCTTCTTAGGTGCTATTACAGCTGGTAGTACACATGGACTCAAACTTTCTCTGATCAAACCCTTGTTCAACAATTCATGAACTTGTCGGTTAAGCTCTTCATTTTTGGTCAATATTAACCAATATGGTGCCTTTTTTGGTAAACTAGCTCCAGGAATTAGATCCATACAATGACTAATATCTCTCATTGGTGGCAAACCATTAGGTACATTAGCTTAAATTAACTCCTTGTACTCAGTGAGTAACTTCTCAACTTATATAGGAATTTCATCTTATGTATTCTTAATTGGTTTTTTAGGAATCAAATCATAACAAATGTCATTCCTTTTCAAATCCTTCACAAACTATCTACCTTCCATCAGAAAAACTTTCACAGATGTACATATCTCACTAACAAATTATTCAACCAAAGGTAACAAGATTTGTTTCTTACCATCAACCCAAATAGTATATCTATTCATTCTTCCATCATGTATAGCATGTCTATCATATTGTCAAGGTCTACCCCACAAAATATGACAACAATCCATAGGCATAATATCACACAACACCTTATCATAATACTTTCCAATTTTCAAATTCACAAAACATTGTTAACTCACCATTAATGTATGCTCATCCTTGATCCATGAGATCTGATAGGGTTTGGGATGCTTCATTCTTTCCAACTACAACTTTGTGATAATATCCTCAGATGCTAGATTCTCTGAGCTTCCACTATCAACAATGACCTTCCAAACTTTGTTTGTAACTCTACATCTGGTCTTGAACAAACTTTTTTTGATAGGACCTTGCATATCTTTATCACTCCATAGTATCCTTCTGATCATTAGATTACTTTCCTTCTCAAGTTCATTCGATGAATCTTCTTGCACCAAAGCATTTCTTCTACTACCGGCTTTCTTTCTTGTATGTGTACACTTAAAGGATTTATGTCCTTCCCCACAATTGTAACAAGTTACTTGGAATCCCCTTCTGCTATAACCACCTTGGGAGTAGTTTCCTCTTCCTTAGTATGAACTTACACCTTTCCATTCAGTCTTTCCTTTATCTTGATTCGTGTCTGAAATTGACTTGTCTGGTTTAGATCTACTATTTTCACCATGATATCTACCTCCTCCTCTAAGGAATCTACCACCTCTTCCTCTTTGTCTTTGTTCATATCTCTTGTTCAGTTTCTCCATAGCTTTTAGGCAAACTAATATGCCTCTTCAATGCTTTCCATCTTGACCAAGTTGATCCCATCTTGTATAAAACTTCTCAATCCATTCAGATATCTTGCTACTCTTTCCACTTCATCTTCAATGTGTCCAGATCTGATGTCTAATTTGTAAAATTCCTCAGTGTAGTCTTTTATCGATCTATCTTTCTACTTCAAACTTTTCATTCACCAAACTAGGTTAATCTGATAATCACAAGGTAGAAACTTTCCTTTCAATTTTTTTATTTTCTTATCCCATAGCTTGATTTTTTTTTACCTTTCTTCTTTTGATCCAATTGCATGTGATCCGATCACAAGGATGCATGACCTTTCAACTTTGTGCTTGCAATCTTCACTTTCTTGTCCTCTGATACATTCTCAAATTCAAATTACTTTTCCATCTCGATTATCTAGTCTATCAACTCATCCAAATCTAATTTTCTACTATACTCAGGGGGATTAAACTGAGGTGCAGACTTCAATCTTATCAAAGCTCTCAGGAATCTCTCTTCTTCCTAATCCATCATAGGTGCAGGTGCAGCTTCACCTTGTACCTTTTAAAATTCATCATCACTAACATCTTCAAGATGTCTTCCTCTATGCCAGGCTATGTCAATGGCTTCCAATCTTGCAGCCATCTATCTAAGCATATCAGGTAGACCTAGATCTCCATTTACTCTCCCAAGAACCATCTTGAATCCCTCTACAATGGTAGCTCAGATCACAATCCTCTATCCTACAACAATATCAACCAACTAGGGTTAGGTCTTACAAGAAGGAACTTAGATAACTATCACTCTAATACCACCTAATGCAAGGAGGGTTAGTACTCAAGGCCTAGGGCACTCCCAAATACCAAACCAACTTGCATATACACAATGCAGAAGAAACAACACAAGAAGGAGAGAAGAAACAACATATGTCCTTTTCATTAATAGATCAAACTTAATACATGTGAGGCTATAAGGCCTTCCTGGTTTCATCCATATACAAATAAGTGATTAAATAATAATCTTCATACATATGAGGTCACAGACCTTTGATCTCAATGTCTATTCATTCATTTTCTTTCTCTAAGATTGCTACCTAAAACTAAGAATAGAGAACCAAATATTTACAAGAATCCACCAAAGAGGTCAGCACTCAAATCCTTAAGAGAGACCCAGATTTAGGTCCACACAGATCCCAATAAAAGAACCTAGATTAATTATGCCACATAAATTCAATGCAGAAGTCGGCCAGATCAGGATAAATAACTCGGGAAGATGTTAACCGAGCAATAGGAACAACTCGGTAAGAACAAAACTGAGCTACATAGAACAACTCGGTAAGAACATAACCAAGAAATAGAAACCAACTCGGTGAAAGAAGAACTGAGTATCCAAATGAACACTGAGACCCATCGGTATAGCAAGATAGAAAGAGTACCCAAGCAACAGGGTAACTGAGCACTTCACTGAGCAGCCTCCAAACAAGTTGAAGAACAAAAGAAAACCAATTTTTGGTTGAGATGGATTGCCAAGGACCCAATATGCTCTCTGTCTCTCTCTCTCTCTCTCTATCTCTCTCTCTCTCTAACATAAGGAGGGTCAGTAATAAGGGCCTAGGGCACTCCCAAATACCAAATCTTCTTGCAGATACATAATGCGGAAGCAACAACCCAAGAAGGAGGAAAGAAACAACAGATGTCCTTTTCATTAATAGATCAAACTTAATACATGCCAAGTTGTAAGGTCTTCCTGCTTTCAGCCATATACAATAAGTGATTATAGAATAAACTTCATACATATGAGGCCACAAACCTTCAATCTCAATGTCTAATCATTCATTTTCTTGCTCTAAGATTTCTACCTAAAACTAAGAACAAATAACCAAATATATACAAGAATCCACCAAAGAGGTTGAAACTCAAATCCCTAAGAGAGACCCAGATTTAGGTCCACACATATCCCAATGAAATACCCCACATTAATTACACCACAGAAATTCAATGCACAAGTCGACTAGATCAAGATAAATAACTCAGGAAGATGTTCGCTGACCAATAGGAACAACTCGGTAAGAAAAAAATTGAGTAACAGAGACCAAATCGGTAAGAACATAACTAAGCAATAGAAACCAACTTGGTGAAAGAAGCACCAATTAGACAAACAAACACCGAGACCCATTGATAAAGCAAGATAGAAATAGTACCCGAGCAATAGGGTAACTGAGCACTTCACCGAGCAACCTCCAAACAAGCTAAAGAACAAAAGCAAACATATTTTTGGTTGAGAAGGATTGACAAGGACCCAATATGCTCTCTCTCTCTCTCTCTCTCTCTCTCTCTCTCTCTCTCTCTCTGGATTTTCCTCATTCTTAATTCACAAGGGGTTTCTCTTTTCTTTTCCCCTTTCAAAATTTCTTGTCTCCTTGTCTTGGCTCTTTTGGTGTATGCTACTAGTTTATGCATTTCTCATGGTAACAAACTTCTCTCCAAATAAATCTCTTATATTCTTGTTTATTTCCTTTCTCTTGATTTTTTCATTTTAGAGATTATATTGCAAAATACCTAGTATTGCATGTACCAGAGTGGGTAAAGTAACGGGTCCAGGCTGCAAAGGTAGTGTTATTGTACCTAAAGTTTTTAAACTAATATTATCAAACCCATGAATTGATAGAGAATAAGTTGAAAAAGAACTTGGATCCATGTTTATTTTAGGTAAAAGATCAATACTACAAACATTTAGTGCTAAACTAGTATCAATGATAGAACATCTAATACCAATTCCATTTACAAAGGGAGCTATCATTAATGTATTATCTTGATCTTGTACTTTAGTGGGTGAAATTTCATGTTGATGTAATGTAATCTCTAGAGTATCATAGTTTATACAATCTAATAGAACATTTTTATCATTGATTCTAGTGGAATATGGCACAAATATCTTATGTAGAGCCTCCTGAAGCATACCATGATAAAGGGGAGAAGTTTGAAGGAGATCCTAGAGAGAAATTTAAGTGGGAGTAACATGAAGTTTCTCAATATGATTTCACTCTACTAGGGATTGAGGGGATGTTTTAAACTTTTAGGAGTAGATGAAATCATAGGTTGAGAAGATGGAAGAGCTTTAGGAATATAAATTATTTATTTAGTTCTAATAGTGTGATAAGTATGAGCTAATTTTTTTATAATTACTAGCCACACACTTCTCAGAGTTTAGAGATAGACAAAAATCAGAGAAAAGAATGTGTAGGGTCAAACTTATAAGGCTTAACACTAATGGTCATAACCTTCTTTGGATTTGGTTGTGTATTTTCTCCATTAACATAGATTATTAGTCTCTTAGGCTTTTTAGGGGCACTAGAAACAACAATTACATTAATAAATTTATTGCAACTTGTGGAAACATTGGTTGAAGGAATATTCTCAATATCAACTTGTGGGAGTTCAAATGTGAGATGAGATTCCTCATTTACTAATGCATCTTCTCTAGAAGAAATTAAATTTGAATAAATTTATGGTAGAGTAACATTAAGACACCCATCAATGATCTCACCCTCTTGCATCAAAATTTCCTCACAAGTAGAAGGAATTTTAATAGAGGGGTCAACAAAGAATAATAAGAAAGGAGAAAAGAACTCACTTTCATACACTCATAAGAGAACTTTTTAGAGTTTCTCAATAAGGTTGTAAAGATATGTAAAGATAGAAAATAGAAAATTCATTTTTAGTAACATATACAAATAAGTTGGTTGAAGGCTAACATATATCCCTTTTGATGGCATGGAATTGGGTGGGGCAGTACGCTACAAAAAATTGGGAAGGGGGAACCATTGAATTGTCCTTTTTTAAGGGGGGATAAGGAATACTCAAAGGAAAGATAAATAATTCTTTGAAAATAATGGAGTGTTTACGTCAGGTTCACCGAAATGTAATGTTGTAAATCTGACCCTACCAAAGGAAAATTATATACCCTTAAGATCCAAGTTCGCAACAGACATTCAGATATCTCCAACTAGCTAAACTAGTGGAAATATCTTATTATAGATAAAGAGAAAGAATATTCTAGCTCAAGAAATGGGAAGACTAGATAATAGAGAGTTTTTAGTCCAAATATGAGTGTCTCGGCCCCAAATTCCAACATGACGTGTGTTGGTTCTCCCAAAGGGTAAACTAGAAATTCTAATCAATAATTCTACGAAATGGAAAGATTTCAATTATAGAAGCACAACTAGATTATGTACCAACTAAAAAGGATTATAAATCTTGCTACACTTTACATTCTCCAAGACCTAGGTGGGTACACCTTCAAATGCTCATGTACAATAGTTTACTAATATGTCTGCATTTGAGAAAAATAGAAGATCTCCTTAATTCTCAACATACACAGAGAAAGTAAAACAAACTAGCCAAATTTGTACTATAACTACTGAGTAATATGGAGCTTGAAATGAGAAATATAAAAATTCAAACCAATACAAAAGATAATGATATTTTCATATTTTGATTCTGGTAGTAGATCATAATAAAAAATAACTAAAACTTTTCATACAAAGATCAGTGCCTTAATCCTTTAGGTGAAAACTTAAAATGTACTTATGAACCAATTCATAACAATCTTGACCTAAGAAACTATTAATTTGTAACAATTTCAGCTGACAAATTTCCTGCAAACACTTCTTACACTATTCTGCTACAAAAACTACATGAATATGCAAAATATCATGAACTATTAATTGATTACTTGAATCAAAGTAACAAAATATTTGTATACACCTTCAATAGTGCAATGAATGAAATAAATGCTTGACTCAAATCATCCAAAATCCATACAATTCAACAGAAGGAGAGAGCAGGAAGCAAAATAGAATATAGAGGATGGAAAACAATGCACCATCCCTGAGATATGTTCCCGAAGTCTTTAATATGAAAGTTATTTCTTGGAATATAAGAGGGCTTAATAGCCCCCATAAACAGGATGTTCTTAGGAACATGGTTAGAGATAGAAAACCTGATATCTTACTTATTCAAGAAAGTAAAATGCCTAAAGAAAAACTAGAAAAAATACATGTGTCTAAAAATTATGGGAGTATAGGAGGTGATTCTGATGGTGCTTCAGGAGGCATTGAGATTTTTTGGAATAATAAAACTGTTGTGTGCAACTTAATCCTCAGTGAAAAGAACATTTTAGTGGTCAAGATTACTATCCTAAAGGAGAACTTCAGCTGGAACCTTATCAATATTTATGCTCCTAACACTAGAAGAGGTAGACAGAAGTATATGCAAAGACTGAAATAAATCCGTAATCTTTATCAAGAAGCTAGCTGGATGATCATGGGAGACTTTAATACTCCTCTTAAAAATGAGGAAAAAAAGGGTGGTATTACTTCCCAGCTTGATAACAGATCTAATCTTGTGGACTATATCAATGAGGAATGCTTATTAGATATTGACCTGGAAGGCATTAACTATACATGGTCAAATAGATGCAATAGGAAGGATCTAATCCAGGTTAAACTAGATAGAGCTCTCTTAACCCATGATTAGCTTTCCAGGTAATTTTGTACTCTTTTTGTTGAACTCTTCATAGGATCTGACCACTATCCTATATATTTAAACATTAATCAGATCAAGGGTAGAAAGAAAATCCCCTTCAGATTTGAAAAAATGTGGCTAGCCCACCCTAAATTAAAAGAGAAGATTGAGGAATGTGGAACTACACTATTGAAGGGGGAGCAATGTATAGAATGGCTAAGAAACTAAACACATTTAAAATTAATTTGAAAAGATGGAATAAGGATGTGTTTGGGGATATCTTCCAATTGAAAGGGAATCTGCAGAATGAAATTAAGGAAATTTAGGATAGAATCCAGAAGGATGGTCTTTCAGAGGAAACAAAAACAAATGAAAACAATCTTCTTGTAGATTATCATAACATCATAACCAAGGAGGAATTCTTCTGGAGACAAAGATCTAGAGCTCTTTGGCTTAAGGCTGGGGATAAAAACACAAGATTCTTCCACATGATGGCTATGAAACATAAATCTATTAATAGTATTATGAATCTCCAATCTAAAGGTAAGTCCATAAGGAAGGAGGAAGATATCAGATCAGAAATGCTAAGATACTTTTCAGAGTTGCTGGCTAAGGATAATAATTTGAATAGATCTGCCCGGGATGAAATTCTCTCAGTAATTACCAAGCTGGTTGATGATCCTTCTAACAAAATTCTTCAAGATATCCCCTCAATCAAGGAAATTAGGAATGCTATTTTTTATTTTGAAGGGGAAAAATCTCCTAGCCCAGATGGTTTCCCTATGTTGTTCTTCCAACAATTTTGTAATATAATTGGTCAAGATGTGTAGGACGCTATCAAAGAATTCTTTGGCACTAAAATGTCTCCTCAGGGAACTCAATGAAACTTTCTTCATTCTTATTCCAAAAAAACAAGGAGCTAACATTGTGGAAGAATTTAGACCTATTAGCTTGTGCAACTCTTTATACAAGATTATTTCTAAAGTTATTACCTCTAGACTGCTTTAGTTGCTTCTAAATATTATCTCCCCCCAGCAAAATAGTTTTGTTCCTGGGAGACAAATCCTTGATTCTATAATCATGGATCATGAGAATATCCATTCACTGGAAAAGGCTAAAAAATAGGGTTTCATGATGAAACTAGATCTTTCTAAGGCGTATAATAAAGTTGATTGGAACTTCTTACAGAAGGTTTTGTCCTCTTTTGATTTCAACAAAGAGGTTATAAAAGTCATTATGGAACATGTGACTACTATGTCTTCTTTAGTCATTGTTAATGGGAGATCTTCTACTCTTTTTAAACCTACTAGAGGTCTGAGACAAGGAGATCTTATTTCTCCTATACTCTTTTCTATTCTTGTTGAATGCCTTGGGAGGTACATCTATAAAATCATGGAAAAGGTGAAATAAATGGTATTCAACCCTCTGTAGCTAGACTCGTCTGCTCCCATGAGCAATTTGTGGATGATACTCTTATCATGGGAGAGTCAACTATTAAAGAAGGAGAGTCAACTATTAAAGAAGCTAGAAACTTGAAGAAAGGACTCTCTATCTCTACTGCGGCTACTAGCCAACTATTCAATTAGACTAAGAGCTCTATTTTATTCATAAATACTCTGGAAGAAAGACAGAAGAAAATGTCAACTATTCTTGGATGTACTATTGGGAAACTTCCTGCATCTTACTTGGGTTTACCTCTCTGCTCCAATCCTCCGAAAAGCTTCTAGCACACTCTTATAGATAGATATAACAATAAAATTTCTGGTTGGAAAGGGGCTCTCCTTAGTAATGTGGGAAAGCTCCAATTATTGAAATCTACTCTTCAGAATCTCCCAGTTTATGCAATGATCTTGTTTAAAATTCTCTGCAAAATTGCAACTGAGATAGAGAAAATCCAGAAAAGATTTCTTTGGTCAGGGGTTGAGGAAAAGAAAATATTTAGCCTTGTTTCTTGGGGCAAATTTTGCAAGCCCAAAAATTTGGGAGGTCTTGGGTTGCGAACCATTAAAAACATAAATAAAGCCTTGATGGAAAAACAACTTTGGATGACTTATGGAGATCAAAAAGAATGGAACTATATCATTAAATGGAAATATCTCTTCCTCAATAATTCCTTGGAGGAATTTATAGGTTATAATAACAGTACTAATGGCTCCTTCATTCGGAATAGTATTAAGTCTACCAAAGACCTGATTGTCAAAGGGAAAAGATGGAAGCCAAGAGATGGAAGAAGAATTGATTTCTAGGATGATGAATGCATCCATTCAGTGCCTCTGTCCAACAACCAAGAATGGAAGCAAACTATTGATAGGTGCAAAGAATCTATTGGTACTTGTGTGTAAGAAAATATACCTTCATGAAATTAAGATTAGAGCAAACAATTCTATGGAAAGATAAAACAAAGTTAATCTAAGAATTGAAGCTAAATCTATATCATCTCATGGTTCTCTATCCAAGCTTTGTTAAGAGAGCTCTCAGGCTTAGTCTCTCTCAAGGACAATCCTAGAACGAGATATGTATGAAAATTAAATGCTCCAATCTAGCTAGAATGCTCAAAATGCTCAAAAATGCTCCAAGATTATGTTAGAAAATGACAAATGCTCCTAAACATGATATGCTAAAATGCTATGCAAATGCTGAAATCTCTCAAAATGCTCCTCAAATGCTCTTCATATGCCTATAATAAGGATTCTTTTGCTCTTGAATTCTTAGATCCCAAACACAAAGGAAATTGCTTGTATTTATAGCATTTTCCCAAGGGTAGGGGGTAGAGTGAGTTGATCATGATCAAAGCTTGGTTAAGTCAAAATCTTTGAGGTGTTTGCAAATGGAGGGAAA
>MU224605.1:363847-398363 GCA_018584345.1 Thuja plicata | reverse complement strand
TTGGTTGTCTCAAAGAAATTAGGAATTAAATAACTCCATCATTTAATTAAATTAGCCATGGAAGGGTGATTGGGTTGGATTTGATCCTTTTTTATTTGAACTATACAATTGAAAAATCAATTGCATATTTTGATTAATCCCTTTAGGCTTGAATTTAATTATTTGATTTCATGATTATTTTATCTTTTAATTTGATTTGAATTTTGTTCCTTTTATTTGATAAATGTCCATTTGATTTACATTGAGATGATATTTTGAAGCATTTGGCTAAGATTTATAATTTGGAATGCTTGAGATACACCTGGTCAATTTTAGGTGTCTACAGTACTAAATCAATTGATTATTGGCAAGACAATAAAGGGAAGAATCTGGGAGAAATTGATTTTAGATTTATTTCCCTCCACCATGATCTGCAGACCTGGTATATCAAAAATAACATCCAAGACTCGATTGTTTGGAATCCTACTTCTGAAGGCAAGTACACTGTGGCTTCCACCATCAAAATCTTCACTGAAAGAGAGGAAATGCCTCCATGCTCCTTTATTTGGTATAAAAATCTCATACCTAAAATCAAATTTTTCTATTGGCTACTCATTCAAAATAAACCGTTGACTCTTGACAATCTTACTAGAAGGGGTTTCAATATTGTTAATAGATGTAGTCTTTGTTTTGAAAATTTTGAATCTTGTGATCATAGCATGCTTCATTTCCCCTTCACTCATAAAGTTTGGGATATCATCTTTAGAAAATAGAATCTTTACTGGTGTTTACCCTCTGTTTGGCAGGATTTTGTTTCTCAATGGATTTATCTGCCTCAGAACTTCATTGACAAAGATATTTGGTTCCTCATTCCTCCTCACTTTTGCTGGAGAATATGGAAAGAATGCAACAATAGAATCTTTAGAGAAAATCAGTCTAGCCCTGGAGTGGTAGGAAACCAAATTTGCAGGGCGCTGGAAGAAAACTTTCTTTCATCAAAATTAGAGTCTAATCATAGTAAGAGGGAAAGTGACAAAAATTATACAGTACCAAAATCTACCAATCAGAAGTCTATGGCTACTTGGACTTCGCCCCCTGAAGACTGGGTTAAAGAAAACCTTGATGGGGCTGCGAAGGGAAATCTGGGCATTGCTGGACGATGAGGCATAATAAGAGATCAGAATGGTAATTGTGTTGGTGTGATTGCTTCTCCTCTGGTAACTCAATCTAACCATAGGGAAGAGGATATGGCTGCTCTCAATGTAATTTTTTTGGTGGAGGAACTGGGCTATAAGAAAGTTTGTCTGGAGGGAGACTCTTTAAATATTATTAATAATATTAGAGGCAGAAGTAAGGTGTCTTGGAAAATTGATCATTTAATTATCAAAATTAAAGATGTGGCTTCAAACTTTACCTCCTTTCATGTCACTCATAATTATCGGGAAACTATCCAAGTGGTAGATAGCCTAGCGAACCTTGGAGTTAAAAATGATGTCACTTGCAAGTGGCATGGAAATGCTAAAATTAATGATGAGGTTAGTTTATTGCTCAATTATGACTGGGTTAATCACAAGGTAGGTGATATTAATCAAATTAATCATTTCGATTAATGTTGCTTTGATTCAGGGTATGGCGACAACATTGTTCCATGTGAAGTGTCAAATTTATGATGACTTCCTTTAGTTTCAAGCCTTTTGGGGTAGCATTAATTACTCTGTGCATTTGAAGTTCTATATGCATCTTGGGCTGAATACTACCAAAAACCAGAATAGTGTGAGAGATTACACCAATACTGAAGAGAAAAAAGAAATGGGGGAGATCTGAAGATAGAAGAACCCGTGGTGTACAAATGGAGGAATGAAAAAGAGGTGTGGAGCAAGCTTAAGAAGGGTAAAGTGCACAGATACTTAAAATGTCTCCATGGAAATAATAAGGAGCTGACAAAAGCTTTTGTGAATGGCTAGGAGAACAGGAAAGTGAACATTATGGGAAAATCCTTAAAACTCACTCTAGACCACCTTACTGAGATAACGGGTCTCCCATAGGAGGGAATGCATTTTTCAAAAGACAAAAAAGAGGGAAATAAAGCCTATAAAATTTCCCTAAGACTGATGAGGAGCAGGCCATGCTCATGAAGGGTGATCTAGAGTATGTCATGCTATTAAAAAATTAAGCGCATATGGGTGTATGTCATCAGGGCTATAATGGAATACTTCACGCTCAAAGGTAGGTATTCAAAGGTCTATAATTACCATTTTGTTCTGGTTAACCATTTTCATCATGAAATTAGGGTTTGTTTTCCCTATTATCTCTTAAGCTCGCTAAATCAGAGCATTATTGACCATAGAGTTAAAGCTTCCCCTGTTTTACATGAGGGTCTAATTCTGTTGATTATGGAATATGTTAAAAACCACATTCCTAACCCCATTCCTAAGAGTATTGAGAATCTTAAAAGGAAGAGCATGGAGCTATCCACTGGTAAGGTTAAAGAAAAAAATCCATAGAGGCCCTATTGCTACTGATATCTCATTGTCAATATATGATGACATTGAAGGGATGAGAATTGATCATGGACATGAAGTTAGACCTTGGAGGATGAGGGTTTCACTGGGAATCCAAGCAATACTAATGATCTACAGACTAATACTATCATTATCAACAAGTCTTTGGGTGGTAAAGGGGACATTGAGGATACCCAGAAGGTGAAGAGAAACATTTTGGATGATATTACTAAAGAAATTAATAATATCATTGATACCCACATTGATGACCATAATGTCAATATTGATGGAGAGGAGAAGAAAAACCATGAAAATCAGGAGTCTAATAGGGACTCGGGGAACATTGAGGAAACTAACATTAATAGGGGCAATACTGAGAACAATGAGGAGAATATTTTTCCTGAAGAGGAAGCTGACAAAGTTGATAAGGATAACACTATTAATGAGAATGATGAGGACACCCAACATCTCCCCAAAGGTGATTTTGAGGAGAAGAATGACTAGAACCTGAGGAGTCTGGAGGACAAACTCCGTGAGAGAGAGGTCAAAGTAAAAAGAGTGGCTACTCTTTATTTCCTTCAAATGGCCATAAATAAAGCTAAGATTAGCTATAATATTGATAAATGGATTCAGGATGACATGAAGTAGATTCAAGCTAATTACAAGATTCTGGAAGAAAGAAACTCTCTGCTGGGGGAAATTATGGACAAAATGCACAATAATACAGTCATGTACCCGCAAGGGAATGATGTGTTTGATAAGGTAAATATCATGGACAATAAGATTAGCACCATGGTTGATAACAGGCTCAAAAAGATAACCAACAAGGTTAATAACAACAATGCTCTTCTCAAAAAACTTACCACTATCAGCAAAATAAGTATGAAAAATTTTGTGGACAACCTGAAAACCATGTATACCCTTCTAGAAGGTAACTAAAATGATAAGGCTAAGTAGGAGGATGATGGCTCTTTGGATATTCATATCTTGGGCCTAGGCACTAGGACCAGATCCAGCACCAAAAAGAAAGCTGATGTTCAGATTAAAGATATCATGAAGCTGCGAGATTCGATCCAGAGTATGGAACTGCAAATGGTTGAAGTACAGATGCTGAAAGATCAGATGGATGTTGATTAGCTTCTATGCTAGAATGTGTTGGTTGCTGGAATTTTTTGTCTCTATTTTTCTAGAAGCAATTAGCTGATCATTGTTTTTTGTGTTTTGTAACGATCTTTAGTGTTTATTCTGCGGTTTTGGCTTTCTGTCTTGTTGGACAGTTCATTGTTGTTTTGGTCCTTTCTTGTCTATCTTTCTGGTGCTTTGTAAAGGGTTTTGGGGCCCCTTCAAAACTTGATGTTACCTTAATCAAAATAGAAGGAGAGATATTGGAGGAAAACTTATTATACTCTATTCATATATTATTATCAAGAAATTCAAAGTACATCTTAAAACTTTTCCAATGGCGCAAACCTTTTATTTTCTGTAACAAAATTTTTACATTTTCTTCTAGATCAAAACTCTATCAGACTTGACCTCTAAGACCAAAAAGATAAAAATTATGACTCCTAGAAATCCTCATTCCTGCCTTGATTTTCCCTTTTATAGAATCACAAGGGAGCAACAAGCTTCAGGCTCGTAGAATGACACATCACCACTAAAAGACAAAAATTGGTTACAAAACTTGGAAACCTTTGCACAAAATAAAATATCCTACAAGTTCAAAATGATTGCTTCATTCACTTGAGGAGATATCCCTTTGATCTCCTTCACTTACAATTATGGCGGAAAAAATCAATTTTCAAATATGTGTTAAGTACTTTTTTTTCCAACTCATATTCTAAATCTGATGGTCATTTGAATTTAATTGCCTCATCAGCAATTTTCTTATAGGAAAAATATTTGACCACCACTTGATCTATTTCTTTTTCAAAATAATCCAAAAAGGAGTGATAGGTTAGCATATTGTCCATGCTTATAGTTAACATATCATGGTCACCATCTTCACATATAATATCAACCTTGGCCTTTAAGATATTTGCAATCTGGACCAGCTAATCCTATAGTTTCTTAATATCACCTTGATCATCAATTATATCTGGAAACATGTCTTTTTTGTGTTCCTTGAATCCCCTAAATAAAATCTTTATTTTCCTTTCCATAGTGTCAAGAAAAGAATGAAACTCCTACATTGAAATCACCAATTTAGAAGTAGGTTTGATCAAAGGGGTAGCATTATTCTCATAATGAGATCCAAGGCATACATCCCTTAATGTTTGGGCTCTTCTTACCCATTTATCAAAGATTGGTTCTAAGATACCTCTAATGCTTCACTAAGAATAGAGTACAAGTGATGTACACTTTTCATTTTTCTAACCATTTTCTTACTAATATGTGTTAACACTATATTGACTACATCCTGTATTTTTTTCTTGGATTCTCCTTTTCCAATTCTCCTTCTAATTCTTGTTTTCTTTTCCATCAATTGTTCTCTTGGAGGCTCAGTAGAGCATGTATGCTCATACTGTGTTGATGTTTTACGAGATTCTGGATAATCCACAATGGGGGAAACTGGGACACTTCTACAAGTCGATGGTAAGGGGGATGAAATAGAAGAAGGTGTTGACAGGACTTTGTGATTGGCTCCGCCAACAGAGGATAAAGTTGTCACTAGGTACCGGGGTACCGACCAACTCTGCCTGAAGAGGTTTACTAGAGAATAAATTATCCTAGCTTCCAAGCACCTGGTAGTTGGGTCTTGACGGTGCAGGGGAGATAACTTGGGTAGGTGACTATTGTTTGAGGGGATAGCTGGTTTTTACTCATCTTCTCAGGGATTTCAAAGGGGTAGGATTCCTGTAAGAATTTGGATTATCAAAGAAACTTCAAAAGATTGATCAAGGTTAGATACTTGTTTCTACCTATAGTTATGGAATAAATATTCAAACATCAAACTAAGCTCCAATGCAAGAAAAATACACTAAATACCAAATACATAAAGAACCAGTGATTCACATGCATTTAGTAGCAAGGGGAAATGAGAGCATTACTCTAAACTAAAACATAGGAGCAAAGGACATGAGAAAACATACTACACAAAAAGATATTTGTTAACTCTAAAGATCAAAACAACACATAACACAGAGCCATAAGATGTCCTTCCTTCTTCATTAACTCAAACTATTCTAGCATCACTTTCATATACAATCATGGCTCCAAGGGAGCATTCTAAACTACTAAGAACAAATGAGCATTGAGCTTCTGAAACAACTATAAATGAAATGCTATGCTTCTATTACTTGCTGGACTGCAAAATCATTAATTTTGCTGACCCTTGTTATGGAGTTGGACTTCTTATTTATACAAAAAAATTTTTACCTAAAACTAACCTAATCTAACTGTACACTCAACAAATAAAATACATTATCCTATGGCCAATACTACCTGCACCACTTACAGTCACCTCGAAAAGTGTAGAGGTTTAACAAGAAAGAAGAGGAAGATAAGAGGAGAAATTTGGAAGAATCATCATAGAGAAGAGTGCAAGGGTATTTATAGAAGAAATTTGATCATCCTGGGAACCAAGTCTACATGCCTCATAAATGAAAATTGTGCCTCCCTGTCTTCAATGTGATCCAGGTAATTAATGTGGGAGTGGCACCTCGAGAGAATCACCTGTCAGAGCCATCCCTCCATCTGACATGCCTAATCTAGATCACCAACTTACTGACCACTTATTAACTACTTGACAGTGATCAATCAGCTCCAGGGAACCTAGATGTAGACTACTATGAATGAATACAAAACTAATACCTATAATTATGGAGTCTGGGAGCTTATGCTCAAAGAATAATGAATCTTCAAAATAGTACCCTATTGGTGAAAATCTCCAGATACCAAAGAAATTTACCATTCCTTGTTCTATTTGAAGGCCTCTAAGATTTGGCCAATTCCATCCTCATCTATATCCTTAGCACAGTCCCATCAGTTGTTGATGACCCCAAATTATTCATCAACATCTCCGACCCCCTCCTTGAATTTTGTAGCCACTTTCACTGCATCATGAGCCCAGATCATTAGTTTGGTTAAGCATGACATTCTTCCTCTGTCAAAATCTCCAATGGACTGGTACCAGGACTCCATCATCTCATCAAATTTACAAAGTAAAAAATATTCTAGAGCACAAGTTCCGGTAGTGAAGGGATTGACTTGAAAAACCCTTGTTACAAACATTGTATATAAATTTTAAGAATTCTAGACTTTCGGGATCTTATTCTTTAGGACCGCTACCAGTTGCTTGCTCACCTCAATTATGAGGCCAAGTCTGGAGTGCTAGGTCCAGAGGAACCCAAAGGGTTCTTCTCCCAAAATTCTTGTTTCCATAATGACTTCCTCTCCAAAGTTCATTATTTCTTCTAGCTCGGACCTCCACTCCTCATACTTCTCCATTTCTTTCTCCCATAAAATGAAAACATCATTCACAAGGCCCAAAATTCTGCTCACCTGATAAAGGTTCAAGAGCATCATCACTAGGAATTTCCTTATGACTCTAATTTTATCAACAATCCATCTACCCACATCCTGTGCCTTCTTCTGCATGGCCCTTAGAGCATCCACATCACCCTGCAAAAGAGGTATTTTGGAGGTGGAGGCTTTCAGATGGATCTCGGCCAGTGGCTATGTTAACTCTGCAAGAAGCCCGAGGAGATTTTTATTCTTTTCTCTTTCCTCCTTTAGCTTCTACGCCTGTTTTTCATACCAGACCTCAACTGCCCGAGTAACTTCTTTCAGCAGGTCCAATTCGCCCTACTTATCTCTCCTCCCTAGAGGAACTTTTGTAACTGTATAATCCTTGGCCCTTATGGCTGTTGCTTCTATGTCTGGGGGAGGTGTCACAACAACTATGACTGTACTTCCTCCTAGACCGGTTTGGAGGGTATGGATGGCCTGGGCCCTCTTAGCCTTCTTAGCCTCTTGGTTTTGGGCCATCATTTTGGCCAAGGAGAGGGGAGCACTTATTTCCACTGGGGCCTTTCTTTTTTGGGATTCCACCAGCCATTGTGGTGGTTGGGGTGGCATTGCTGCTAAGGCCTAGGCATTGGGGTCTTCCTCAAGGTATGGTGGTGTTTCCCTGGTATCCATAGTCACATAAAACTCCTTTTCTTTCTCCCTGGGATTTCCTGTATCTTCCACCTCGGTGGTATCTAAATTTCTATCTCTGGGATTTCCCCTTTCTCCAGCATCCGTGGTCTCGGTATCCACATTTTTGGGGTTATCCCCCTTGTCCTGTTGGTGTACTTCAACGCCATCCATTGGGACATTATTCTCCAGGGGCACATCTTTTGGAGAGGCCAGAGGTGTCTGGCCTAGATTGATCTATTGGGCCATAGAGACCACCTCGCCAAATGTCGCACTCTAGGGAACTTGGTCACCTAGAGTAACTAAAGGTGTTTGGAGTGTGACAGTTTGGGGTATGGTTTCCCCTAAAGTTCTGGTTTCCCCAGTTTCTAGCTACTCATCATGTGTTTGCCTTATTTCTATCTCGGTCCCCTAGACCAATGTTTCTTCCACATCTTGTGGTTTTTCTTGTGCTTCTTATTCCTGCTCCTGGAATTCCTTGTCTGGGGCCACTTCTTCTTGTGCATCTATCTCCTCCACTACACTCACCACTTTGGACTATAAATTCACCAAGTCTTCCATCTGGAAGAGGTCATCAAAATCATCGTGGGGAGGGGAGACTGTCGAAGGATCCTCCAACTCAGGAGAAGAAGGGATGAGTTCCACCTGGGGAACATTTGGCATTTCAAGGCCCGTATCTATGCTTGGGGGATGATCCACCCTTTTCTTCTTTCTTCCAATCTGTAGCGGGGCCCTGGTATCTAGAATAGACACATATTCCTCCTCGATATCCATCTGTCAGCTCATGAGTGCTGCCAATGAAGGGGACCTTGTCAGGAGGGTAGATCCCACCGGAGTGACCAAAAGACCGTGGGAAAGTTGGGTGCTTAACGTTTGACTTAGTTGTCAGGATGCCTCCAGCTGAATGTGAACTTGCTCTAAAATGGGGAGCGAATCCAGGGGTGGAACCTGGGATGGGGTTCTCTCCTTTTCTTTCCCCTTATCCTTTCTCAGTCTTGCAGCTCGGGAGGCTAAAGTAGACCCCCGCAAAATTGGACCCCTATGGGTGTTGTTCTTCCACACTTGTGAAAAATAATCATGATTGTACCGTATGATGCCCTGAGTGATGTCCTCAATTGTCAAAATCTTTGGGGTGTCCTAATCCACCAGAGGGAGATCTATTTTGTCAATCCCTTGTGCCTTATATGATGGGTCTTCCAAAGACCCACTATCTAAAAAATCTTTCAGAAAGGTCCAAAGGACGAGGCTCTTCATCATCCCTTTAGTCATCCATTAGTGTTTTTTACTCTTGAGATCGAAGTCATCCTGGAAATCTACCAAGAAATCCTCTATGTGAGCCTTGTGTGGTGTGGAAGCCCAGGGCAGTGTTGCACTTATCTTTCCAAGCGGGTCAAAATTGTCTCTTGCCAGGTGGAACTCAGCTAGTCCCAGACTCTTCAACTCATTGTAGGCCTCCTTGACCGCTATAAGGCTGCAAGAATAGTTCCTACAAGTGATCAAGAATGGAATGGAGGTAAACTTCTTTAATGCATAGAATGCGTGAAGTTCCAGAATTTTCCTATAGAAATCCAAAAGAATAATTCCATCCCCACAATGCCTTGGGAGTAGGTAGGGATTCCCGAAGAATCTAGTCACCCGAATGTAAGAATGTTGTTGAAACTGAATGAAATAATTGTCGTAAGAATTTAACAAGGTCATTGCTTCCTTGGATAATCGGTACCCAAAATCCTGAGTAAGTGTCAAAGTGTTATGGTAAATGAACGTGTCATTTATCCACCAAAAATTGGGGAAGTTGGCTTCCCATTGAATCTAGGGATAATGCTCCCAATGGGGCATTATGGCCAGGCTCGTTCCAAAGAATGCCTACTATTTATAAACCCCAGAGTGTGGGTCTCTATTGTGCCAGTGCCCATAATACATATGACATCATGTAGAATCTCTATGTCTGGTTAACATTATTCAGCTGGAAGTCCACATGGTTGGCGATAATAGTTACCCAGTCAAAGGTCTTTGAATGAGTGGTGATGCCGTATAGAAAATAATACATCCATGCCAAAAATTCCCTAGCATGTGGTTCCCTGAAGACTCTACATAGAAAGACAATCCCCACCTGCACACATTCCTTGAAATCTCTGTGGGGGATCTCCAACTTCATTTTCTTGTAGTCCTTCCTTAGGGACTTCAACCAATGAGAATTAAGATGTTTCCAGGAAAGTTGTGGGACTTTATCAAACTCTTTCAATGATACAGCCTAGGAGATAATAGTAGAATTCTTGAACTGCAGATCATCAGTCCCGAAGAAAAGGTGGCGGCATTAAGAGTAACAATGGTTGCTGGGTAATTTAGTGGTAGGGAACCAACAAGAAAAACCACCCGGGTGGGTGGATTGTAGTGCTTCACTAGGGAGAGGATCAATTTTGGTGTCTACACTGAGTAGGGGAAACAGTTGGCCTTGATATTGCCAGATGTGGCCACATTATTTTCCATGTTGTCCCCAACAGCTTGCTATTGATACATTGTCTGGACAAGGCCTTGTAGTTCTTCCCATGGTCCGACCTCTGTGTCGGTAATATCCTAAAGTTTGGAATCCACTTTGAATCCCAAAAGGAAACCCTCCCTTGGGTATTTGGATGTCAATGGGAGCTTGGCAAGCATCTTCTCTTCCTTTGTCTTAGTGGCCGCCCGAGTGGAGGTGGTCGGAAGTTCTAGGCTTCCAGGAGGAGTTGTTACTTCAGACATAGTTTTCTCAATGATCTACAACCTTGAAACCAGGAAATGTGGGAGGAGGAGTACTAGAGGTTCTCTACAAACTAGGAATCCTCATAGACCACAAACACTGAAACCCCTGCTAGAAAGCTGAAAGTGTGCACAAGCTCAAAAACCAACTTCACTGCCAAACACTGTTAAACCTCCCAAAGAAAATCACACTTAACACAAATTTTCTCTTTTATCCCTCTTAATCACTCTGGGAAATTTTTTCACAGTAAATGTAAAAATGACAAGTGAAACTCCATTTATACCCCTAGGGTAAAAATGCACTGCCTCCCTTCGCAAGTCCTGAGAAAATGCAAACCTCCAGACTTTGAGCCCAGGGATCCCATGCAACCACACCCTCTAACAAAAGAGGAAGTACTGGCAAAGAATCCCAGAGTTTGAGATCTAGCCGGCACAAAGAAACATAGTAACTCATGGACCGAGTCCTGGAGGGAGAGAAACCAAAAACAAAAGAAAACAATGACCTCATGGAGGCAAAGGCTGGAAGAAAACAAAAGAAAAAGGAACAAGACCAAAGCACAAAAGGGGGACCCAAATTTTTTCCCACAAAATATAGGGACGGGTATGTAGGGAATAACCAATGGTGACTCACTGGGATGAATGCCTTAGCACATTTGAGAACTATAGAATCTTTGGTTAGCAAAACTAGAACTCATCTTTACCTAGAGAATTTTACTTGCAAGGAGCGAGGTATCTGAGAAAATCTGGCCCATCACGATTCCATCCTTCAATCTTTTGTCAGCTGTGAAGAGTGTGCTTTGGAAGAAAATTGAGCCAATGACTTCTAGGAGAAGTAGAGAGATAGCACTAAGTACATCTAACCAAAATCACTATATCTTGCATGATCCCTGAATCCCAGAATTCTCTATTCTCCAATTTTTTTTTTTTTTTTGGAAGATGGGGAAGGATGTACTTCTTTCACCATGAACCTTAAGCTTAGCTAATTTTTACGGTGGTACTTCTTTCACCTTGACATCCATTTTAATTTGCTAAATAGGAGAGACATTCCAAACCTAGGATATTCTTTTAATTTTTTTGACATGGCCAATAACCAGCACAACCAATCTGCTCTCAAGGATCATACGATTACTTGCTTCTTAGATTTTTTGTTAGTTGATGTCGATACTTTCAAGATATGAATCCGATGAAGATTACCCATAACCTTTTACCATGTGTACAAAATAACTCTGGGGTGCAGAAAAATTCCACCATGCTAACAATAGATTTTGGACTAACCAAAATGCATAAGGTACCACTCCAGGGACTAGATCTCATGCGAAGCATATCTATCTACAAGAAGAGAGAAACATGTCAGGAACCCAAAAAACATGACAGACAAAGTAAGAAGAGAAAACCAAAAACAAAAAAGTGAAAAGGAAGATGGCCCCAAAAGACCACCCACAACTATTTACAAGGACAAGGCACTCCCAAGGAGTGCTAGGGAGATATTTACAGGCAGAAACAAAAATTTACATATAATACAACTTTGGGCAAACTTACTTCCCACCTCATTCAAATTAGTGTTTGAGAAATTTTCCATAGATGGGCAATGGGACAGCTTCTCCGGTCATGGTATTGAGGTGATAAGTATTGGCCCTACAGATCTTTGAGATTATGTATGGTCTGAGCTAGAGCCTTTGGAACTTAGTGTGTTTTCCTTTCTTTTCCCGGGCCTTGTCCAACAGAAGGACCAGATTTGAAACCCGAAAGTGTATTGGGATCTCCGTTCAAACCATCATTTAATGACTACTTGATAACACGCAAAATGCTCTAGTGCTGCATCTCTTTGTTCTTCCATTCTCACTAGGTTCAAAAGTTGAACCTCCACAGTATTGTCCTGGGTGTTGAATTCCTGCATAAATTGTAAAACTGGGATTTGTAAGTTGATAGGGAACACAGGACTCTGGCTATAAACTAGGTGAAATGGGTAAGTCCCCAAGGATACCTTGATTCTAATACCATCTTCCCAGAGGGTGAATCTAAGTTTTTGGTGCTAGTCCCAGGGATTTTTTTCTAGAAAATGTTTGATCACCTCCAGCAGGTTTTTGTTCATGGATTCGGCCACGCCATTTTCCTGGGGGTAGTAGTTACTGGAGAACTTTAGGGTAATATTCCTCTCATAGGTCCATTCCAATAGTTGTGCTAAAGAAAATTCTAGACCATTTTCACACATGATAGCGAAGGGCATTCCGAACCTTGTGACTATGTTTTCTTCTAAGAATTTGATAACTACATCTGTCGTGTTATTCTTACATGGTATTGCCTCAGACCACTGGGTACAGTAATTGGTCATAGTCAGAATATACTGATGGTTGGAAAATGAGTTGGGGTTTATCTCCCCAATAAAATTAAATTCCCATTGGGTGAAGGGTCAAACTTTAAATACCAGCTGCAAGGGCATGGCCAGGTTCCGCTCATGATGAGCTGCGATTTGGCAGGTGTGGCACTTCCTTACATGAGTGTAAACGCCTTTAAAGATGAAGGGACAATAATACTTGACCCAAAGAATCTGATAGGCAGAGGCATTAGCTGAGCCATGTCCAGTTCCAAATTACCCGTGAAATTATTCTATCATTTTGGCAGCTTGGTCCTTATCTATGCACCAAAGGTAAACTCCTTCAAAATTCCTGCAGAAAAGGGTTATGGTTTTTTATCATGAAGTTTGCACTTTTTAGTTATAGGGCACGACATTTGTTTGGGAGAAGCCCCTTTGGGAATCTATTGTTGATCAATAGGTACACCAGATCGGTATACCACAAATCCTAAGTGATGGACTCCACCGTATAGGTTTGACATTCAATATTTGGAGTTACTTCTACCATCGCTCTACGTAATCACTAGCCTCAGACTATCTTCATTGGTTTTATCTCGAGATAATATTCTTAGAGGATGGCCATCCATTTTCCCTGGCATTCATCCAGTTCACTCTGCATCAGTAGAGATTTAACAGCCTAGTCCAGAATGATAGCATGCACTTTGCTCTGGAGAATGTAGTGCCAAAATTTCTTCACGGCCCAGACTAGAGAAAAATCCTACTTTTCCAGTGGTGTGTACCAGTATTAAAAAACTTTAAAGGGGGAACTCATAGAAGCGATGGGTCATTCTTCCCCTTCAACCTTCTAGGTTAAGAGTGTAGCTATAGAATGTGGTGAAGCAAAGGAGTAGATGTGAAATGGGAGGGAGTAGTCCAGACTTGCCAGGACTGGTGCCTCCACTATGGTTTGCTTGATCTAAGAAAATCCCCACTTTGCTTCAGGGATCCACTAAATCTTGGTATCTTTCTTCATCATTTCATTGAGTGGTTTGACGATCTCGGCAAATCTAGTTATGAACCGCTGCACAAAATTTATCTTTCCGAAGAAAGATCTCATCTCCTTTTTACTACCGGGCATTTGCAGATTTAGTAGTGCTTTAACTCTCTTAGGGTCAATGGATATTCCCTTCTTAGAGACTATATGCTTGAGAAACTTCCCTTCAGTGACCCTGAATATGCACTTCTGGGGGTTGAGGGAAATGCCATACCGGCAACATCTCTCATAGATCTGAGCAAGGTGGGCGGAGTGATCATGCTTGTCCCAGGAAAAGACTGTTAAATCATCCATATAGATGATTATGCATTTTTTATTAGGCCTTTGAACATAATGTCCATGGCCTTCTAAAATGTGGCCCCAGTATTGATGAGCCCGAAGGGAATTCTCCAATATGCAAATGTTCCCCACTTGGTGGTGAACATCATTTTATCTATATCCTCAAATTTAACCATAACCTGGTTATATCTGGAGTACCCATCCAGGAAAGACATCATTTGGGAATCATTAACAATTTGCAATACCTCATCTAGCGAGGGGAGAGGGTGATTATCATTCTTAGATGCCTTGTTCAAATTATGAAAATCCAGACACAAACGGATCTCGCCACTTTTCTTATGCATGGGGATGGGGTTGGAAACCCGTGTTGTGTGCTAGATAGGAAAGATAATTTAGGCTGATAGTAGTTTCTAAACCTCCTGATGGATTAGAGGTTTGATCAATGGGTTTATCGGCCTCTGCTTTTTCCAAAAGGGTTTGGTATCTGGTTTGAGGGGATGGTATGAGTCATGATGGATGTTTCATAGGTTTTTAGATCCTCATATCCCGAGGCAATAACATCAATGTATTCTCGGAGAACTGTGAGAATCTTCTCCTTCTCCTCTAGGGATCAGGAGGTGCCAATGTGAAAAAAAATTCTTCACCAGCCTTGCCGATGTTCACCTTTTCAAATTTTCTTCCCTCAGAGGAGGATTATATCTTATCTCAGCCCCGAGGGTCTAAATTAAATATTTCTTCTAAAGCTACCATCCCCTTAGGGATGGTATTGGTGGGTAGATTTATGATCTCGTCATCTTCTTCACCCTGCCCGGTATTGTCATGATACCTTTCTTCCACTATTTGATCCTCAAAAATGCTAACATTGGCCATGAAGGCTAGAATATGTTGATCATCCTCAAAAACCTAAAAGTGGGTGATATTATCTGGGATGGATGGGGTGGGGACCATCTCAACAGAAAATTTCTAGAGCCAGGAACCAGCCATCGGCTCAAGGGTGCTGGCAGACATGGCAAGGGCATTTGGAACATAGTTACATTTCTGGGGAATAATCTCGATGTTGAAAGCATCAAATTCTTTGATGAGGCTCCATGCCTGGTTGCGGTATGCAGCCATCCTTTTGTCATGACACATGTATTAGCTCTAGACTTGTTTTACTATCAGCTCTGAATCACCCATCGCTCAGAGGCGGGTGATCCCTTTTCTTAATGTGAATAGGAGTCTACAGTCCAAGGCCTCATACTCTGTGACATTATTGGTGTAGTTAAACTAAAGCCTCTAAGACGTAAGGAAGGACTTCCCTCATGGGTTGATTAGTTCCACTCTGACCCCGCAACCTTTTTTAGATCGGGATCTCTCAAACTTTAGGATCCACAAATCATTGTTCATTTTTTGCGGTTAGGAAGGTGAAATGGCATTTGGATTGGTTTTAGGATTGGGAGGTGATTCCTCCGGTTCTGATGCTGCATGGGTAGGAATTTCCTCTAGAGAATCCTCTAGTTCAGGTTCCTAGATGATCGATACCTCAAGGGTATCGTTGGGCAGATTATTTGGTCTGGGAAACCCTACTTTGTGTTTTTGCTCTTGGAGATTGTTGATATGGTGGGTAGAGGTGGCCATGCAAGGCACACACTCTAGCTCGAATGCTTTTGGTAATGCAGCCAAAACCAAGTGTCAGACAAGAGAGTGGCTAGAATTTCTAGGCTACCATGCAAGTCTACTTCATTTTTCAACTTCTCATCCAGGTCTTGCATTCTCTGAGTGAATATGGGATCTTCCCCAGGGATGAAGTCAAAGGTGAGGATCTCCAAGGGTTGATATACCCTAAGTGAAGATTGAGAGAAGATTATTTCACTCACCTTCTCAACTTTAGTGAGGACCTATTTCATTTTGGGTTCACTCTCTACCTGGATCTAGTTCGATTTCCCCTTCCATGGGAGCCACAAGTGGGAAAAGTACTCATTGAGGGCCTTTGACCAATTGACTTAACAACATCCCATAGATCTCAGGGATATCCACCACTTGGATTTCTATTGTACTCAATATCCGAGGGTCTTGGATGAACTAAATCTGGATGTTCTTCAGCTCACCTACCATCTTCAAGGCAGTTTTGTCCAGTTGGACTACTATGCCTTTGGATGGAGTGGGAGTGGATTTGAGCCTCTGGCATATGGATAAGGGCATGATGTTTCCCAAAGAACCAGAATCGACTAGGTAATTATAAAAATTCTTCCCTTTAATGTTCAAGCCTAGTAGGAAGGGAGGGTCCTCTGTATTTCCCTGAAAGATGACTAAGTTGGCATTGTCCAATGTGATATTCTTTGGTGGATGACTAACGGCTTCTGGGTTTCCCAAGATCTTTAGAATGGACTTCTTCTACTCAGGACAATTGAGTGAAACCTCCATTAAGGTCATGGAGGTGGTGGTATTCTCTAGCGCCTTAGTGATGTCAAACCGCCCCCAAGGTAAAATTTACTTCCCTCAACCGGATCCCTAGTGTGGTTAGGGCTAGGTCCTTTTGGTGGGAAGGATCGATCATTCACGTTGTCCTGGGGGTATTCTTGGGAGGTGTTGACATGTAATTTGGCCCTTTACTAGCCTGGCTTTGAGTGTTGTAGGGAGTCTACAGGATGGTGAAGACATTGGCTTCAAAGGTTGGGATGGATTCATTAAAGAACCCCTGCAACTTAGGTTCTTCCTCATCCTCTTCATCTGTCCCAAAGAAGATGAAATCACATGTGAAGGCACTATGAGTAGGCTCTGATGTGGAGGGTTCCAGGGGAGTAGGATTGACAGGTTGTTGTCTGTCCAACTGGGAGATCATGATGATATTCTCCAGTGTGGCATAGTTCACCTTGAAATGGGAGATGGTGTCATGCAATCTACACCATGTAGTCAGGGGGTGGAATTCTACAAGCTATATAGAATGACTGGTTCTAGCACCGCTCTGAGTGGTTTTTTGATTTTGAGGAGGTCCTCTAGTATTCATGTTGTTGTTCCATTGATGTTGGTTGGGTCGAGGCCCATTGTTGTAGTTTCATCCTCCAGAATTGATATTTCATTATTTGGAGAAAACAATCCCTCTCTCAGAATTGGAGTTGTGAGGCACAGAAGGCCCCACCTTCAGTTGTCCCATGTCCATGGTTAGGGAGGGTACTAATTGCCTGAGGGATTCAACCTCGACAGACAGCTGGGTAGTTGTCTCACAATGTGACGATTATTGTGGTGAATTCCCAAGGAAAGTGATAGTGGCTCCTAGAGTCGAGGACAAAAATCCTCCATCCACAAATGAATGGAAAAAAGGTACTTTGGAGGGTTGTGACAAGGGTTGTGTTTTCTGCGGCTGGTTCCAGGGAACATATTCTAGACCTAGTATTGTCTGGACTTGAGATGGGTATACATACCAGGCTTGTTGGTCCATTGGCAGTGGGCCCATGGCCATCATTATGGTACCCATTTCCGGATTGGGGTTGTATCCACTAGCGTAAGGAGTTTCACCATGTATCATGTTGAAGGGAAAGCTTTATCCAATCTCGTCGGGAGATTTTCTCAAACTGCGAGATAACTCCAAGGCTAAGTTGTAAAATTTTGCCAGAGTATCTCGGTCATTTGTGGTGGTGGTTCTCTAGAGGAGAGTGGCAATAATGGGGTCCAGGGCATTCAGTTATGTCTAGATGGTTATGTCAGTGGATGGGATGAAGGGGCCCATGCACCGCTTCAAGGCACGCTGGAACCGATGGTTGAATATGCTGAGAGGCTCATTTGGTTCCTTCCTGATAGAGATGAACTGGCTGTGGGACCACATTGGGTCTACATGAACATGGAAGGCTGCCAAGAAGGCATCTTCCATATCTTACCAACTGTTGATAGAGTTGGCGGGCAAGTTAAGGTGCCAGTTTAGCTCATTATGTCTTAAGCATAGAGGGAACATCCAGGTTACAATGTCCTAATATTGTATCTAGTGTTAGTTTGTGGAATCCTTATAGGCCAAGAGGTGTTCTTCTATGGTTCGCAAGCATAGATGCTCATACTAGGGGTAGATCTTCTCCAGATGTAGAGGAAGATCATTGGTAGCATCGGGGAACTGCCCCATTGGGGACCCGATATTACCAAACTAGGTTTCCATTGGGGCTATTTGATTTTGGCTAGGTTGAGCATTGGTCCCCAAGATTATTTGGGGGACTTGGGTATTCTATTGTGTAGGAATCCCTAGATAAAATTGGCAGGTTGTTTCTCTTGAAGGGTCCTTTTCTTTCAGGTGGGAGGCCTGAGTTCAACAAACTCTCTGGGATTCGGGGCTAATCAAAGGATTATTTCAAAATGAAAGGGTTAAAATGACCCTATCCCGCTAAAATCTTGGTTCCTAAAACTATGGCTTGGGGAGCCCTTGTGCAGTGTGAAATCAAAATCTTCCAAGGGGGACGAGCTCATGCCCTCCTTCTAGCACCATTTTTTGTTGACGAGACTTTGTGACCAGCTCTGCCAGCAGAGGATAAAGTTGTCACTGGGTACTGGGGCACCGGCCAACTCTGCCAGTAGAGGTTTACTAGAGAATAAATTCTCCTAGCCTCTAAACACCTGGTAGTCAGGTCTTGATGGTGTAGGGAAGCTAAGTTGGGCAGGTGATGGTTTTTTGAGGAGATAGATCATTTTTATTCATCTTCTCAGGGATTTCAAAGGGGTAGGTTTCCTACAAGCATTTGGATTATCAAAGAAACTTCAAAAGATCAATCAAGGTT
The DNA here is from genome assembly GCA_018584345.1 of Thuja plicata. NCBI lineage: Eukaryota > Viridiplantae > Streptophyta > Pinopsida > Cupressales > Cupressaceae > Thuja > Thuja plicata. The sequence continues at coordinate 379,649 of MU224605.1, read as the reverse complement.
AGATACTTGTTTCTACCTATAGTTATGCAATAAATATTCAAACATCAAACTAAGCTCCAATGCAAGAAAAATACACTAAATACCAAATACATAAAGAACCAACGATTCACATGCATTCAATAGCAAGGGGAAATAAGATCATTACTCTAAACTAAAACATAGTAGTAAAGGACATGAGAAAACATACTGCAAAAAAAAATACTTGTTAACTCCAAAGATCAGAACAACACATAACAGAGAGCCATAAGATGTCCTTCCTTCTTCATTAACTCAAACTTTTCTAGCATCACTGGCATCTACAATCATGGCTCCAAGGGAGCATTCTAAAATACTAAGAAAAACTAAACATTGAGCTCCTGAAACAACTATTAATGAAAATTCTATGCTTCTATTACTTGTTGGACTACAAAATCATCAATTTCACCAACCCTTGTTATGGATTCAGACTTCTTATTTATACACAAATTTTGACCTAAAACTAACCTAATCTAACTGTACACTCAACAAATAAAATACATTATCATGTGGTCGATACTACTTGCACCACTTACAATCACCTTGAAAAGTGTAGAGGTTTGACAAGACAGAAGAGGAAGATAAGAGGAAAAATTTAGAAGAATTGGCATAGAGAAGAGTGTTGGGGTATTTATAGAAGAATTTGATCATCCCAAGAACTGAGGCTACATGCCTCATAAATGTGAATTGTGACTCCCTATCTTTGATGTGATCTAGGTAATTAATGTGGGAGCGGCACCTCAGGAGAATCACCTGTTAGATCCATCCCTCCATCTAACATGCCTTATCTGGATCACCAATTTGTTGACCCCTTATTAATTGCTTGACATTGATTGGTCATCTCCAAGGAACCTAGACGCAGACCACTATGATTGAATACAAAACTAGAACTCAGAATTCTAGAGTCTGGGAGCTTATGCTCAAAGAATAATGAATCTTCAAAATAGTACCCTATTAGTGAAAATCTCTGAATACCGGAGAACTTTAGCATTCCTTGTTCTGTTTGAATGCCTCTAAGATCTAGCCAATTCCATCCTTATCTATATCCTTAACACAGTCCCATCAGTCATTGATGACCCTGAATTGTTCGTCAACATCTTCGACCCCCTCCCTAAATTCTGCAGTGACTTTCGCTAAATCATGAGCCCAAAGAATTAGCTTGGTTAAGTGTGACATTCCTCCTCCATCAAAATCTCTAGCGGACTGGTACCGGGACTCCATCAGCTCATCAAATTTACTCATTACAAAATCTTTTGGGGCACAACTCTAGGTAGTGAAGGGATCAACTTGTGAAACCATTTTTACAAACGCTGTATATAAATTTAAAGAATTTCAAACTTTCAGGATCTTATTCTTTAGGGCCGCTACTAGTTGCTTGCTCACCTCAATTTTGAGACCAAGTCTGGAGTGCTAGGCCCGGAGGAACCCAAAGGGTTCTTCTCCCAAGATTCTCTTTTTTGTAATGACTTCCTCTTTGAAGTTCATCATTTCTTCTAGCTCGGACCTCCACTCCTCATACTTCTCCATTTCTTTGTCCCATAAGATGACAACACTGTTCACTTGGCCCAAAATTCTACTCGCCTGATAAAGTTCTAGGAGTGTCATCATCAGGAATTGCCTTACAGCTGTGATTTTCTCAATAATCCATCCATCCACAGCCTGTGCCTACTTCTTCATGGCCCTTAGAGCATCCACATCACCCTATGAAAGCAATGTTCCAGAGGTGGAGGCTTCCAAATGGATCTCGGTCAGTGGCTGTGTTAACTCTACAAGAAGCCCGAGGAGATTTTTGTTCTTTTCTCTATCCTCCTTCAGCTTCTATGCCTGTTTGTCATAGCGAGCCTCAACTACCCAGGTAGCTTCTTTCAGTAGGTCCAATTCTCCCTACTTATCTCTTCTCCCCAAAGGAAATTTTTTAACTATATAATCCTCATCCCTTACGGCTACCACTTCTACGTCTGGGGGAGGCATTGCAACAACTATGATTGTACTTCCTCCCAGACTGGTCCAGAGGGTATGGATGGTCTGAGCCCTCTTAGGCTTCTTAGCCTCTTGGTTTTGGTCCATCATTTTGGCCAAGAAGAGGGGAGAACTTTTTGCCACTGAGGCCTTTCTTTTTCAGGATTCCACCAGCCATTATGGCAATTGGGGTGGCCTTGGTGCTAAGGCCTAGGCGTTGGGGTCTTCCTCAAAATATGGTGGTGTTTCCCTGGTATCCATAGTTGCATTGGACTCCTTTTCTTTCTCCCTAGGATTTCTTGTATCTTCCACCTTGGTGGTATCTACATTTGTATCTCTGAGATTTTTGCTTTCTCCAGCATCTGTGGTCTTGATATACACATTTTTGGGGTTATCCCCCTCATCCTGTTGGTGTTGTTCTTCTTCGGTGTCATCCACCGGGATAATCTCCTCCAGGGGCACGTCTTTTGGAGAGGCTAGAGGTGTCTATCCTAGATTGATCTATTGGGTCACGGAGACCACCTCCCTGAATGTTGCACTCTGGGGAACCTGGTCACCCAGAGTAACTAAAGGTGTTTGGAACATGATGGTTAGGGGTACGGTTTCTCCCGAAGGTCTAGTTTCCCCAGTTGTCAACTACTTGTCATGTGTTTGCCTTAGTTCTGTCTTGGTCCCTGTGACTGGTGTTTCTTCCACATCTTGTGGATTTTATTATGCTTCTTGTTCCTGATCATTTTCCTGCTCCCAAAACTCCTTTTTTGGGGTCGCTTCTTCTTGTGCATCTATCTCCTCCACTACCCTCACCACATCGGCCTATAAATTCACCAAGTCTTCCATCTGGAAGAGGTCATCAAAATCATCATGGGGAGGGGAGACCATCAGAGGATCCTTTAGCTCAAGAGAAGAAGGGATGAGTTCCACCTGGGGAATGTTTGGCATCTCGAGGCCCATATCTATTCTTGGGGGACGATCCCCCCTTTTCTTCTTTATTCTTATCTATAGCGGGGCCCCAACATCTAGAATAGCTGCATATTCCTCCTTGGTCTTTTTCTTCCAACTCATGAGTGTTTTCAGTGAAGGCGATCCCACCAGAGTAACCAGAAGACCACGGGAAATTTGGGTGCTTAACATTTGACTCAGTTATCAGGATGCCTCCAGCTGAATGTGAACTTTCTCCAAAATGGGGAGTGAATCCAAGGGTGGAACCTGGGTTGGGGTGCTCCCCTTTTCTTTCCCCTTATCCTTGCTTAGTCCTGCAGCTCCAGAGGCTGAAGTAGACCCCCACAAAATTGGACCCCTGTGGGTGCTCTTCTTGCACACTTGTGAAAAATAATTGTGACTTCACTATATGACACCCTGAGTGACATCCTCAATTTTCAAAATCTCTGGGGTGTCCCAATCCACTAGAGGGAGATCTATTTTGTCGATCCCTTATGCCTTATATGATGGTTCTTCCAAAGACCTGCTATCTAAAAAATATTTTGGAAAGGTCCGAAGGCTAAGGCTCTTCATCATCCCTTTAGTCATCCTTGAGTGTTTTCAACTTTGGAGATTGAAGTCATCCTGGAAATCAGCACATAAATCCTCTATGTGAGCCTTGTGTGGTGTGGAAGCCCGGGGCAGTGCTGCACTTATCTTGCCGAGTGGGTCAGAAATGTCTCTTTCCAGGTGGAACTCAGCCAGTCCCAGACTCTTCAACTAATTTTCAGCCTCCTTGGCTGCTATAAGGCTGCAAGAATAATTCCCGTAAGTGATCAGGAATGGAATGGAGCTAACCTTCTTCAATGCATAGAATGTGTGAAATTCTAGGATTTTCTTGCAGAACTCCAAAAGAATAATTCTATCCCCACAATGCTTGGGGAGTAGGTAGGGTTTCCAGAGAATCCAGTCACCCGAATGTAAGAATGTTTCTAAAATTGAATGAAATAATTGCTGTAAGAATTTACCAAGGTCATTTCTTCCTTGGATAGTCGGTACCCAAAATCTCGAGTAAGTTTCAAAATGTTCTGGTAAATGAACGTTTCATTTACCCAAAAAAATTTGGGGAAGCTATCTTCCTATTGAATTTGGATAATTCTCCCATGGGTCATTCTGGCTGGGCCCATTCCAAAGAATGCTCACTATTTCTAAACCTCAGAGTTCAGGTCTCTATTGTGCTAGTGCCCATAATACATATGACATCATGTGGAACCTCAATGTCTGGTTGACATTATTCAGCTGGAAGTCTACATGGTTGGCGATAATAGTTGTCTAGTTAAAGGTCTGTGAATGAGTGGTGATGTAGAATAGAAAATAATACATCCATGCTGAAAATTCCCTGGCATGGGGTTCCCCAAAGACTCTGCATAGAAAGACGATCCCTGCCTGCACACATTCCTTGAAATCTCTGTGGGGGATCTCCAACTTAATTTTCTTGTAGTCCTTCCTCGGGGACTTCAACCAGTGAGAATTAAGATGTTTCCAGGAAAGTTGTGGGACTTTCTCAAACTCTTTCAATGATACGGTGTAGGAGATAATAGTAGAATTCTTGAACTGGGGGATCCCTAGGCCCGAAGCAAAGGTGGTGGCATCAAGAGTAACAATAGTTGTTGGGTGATTCAGTGGTAGGGAAGCAACAAGCAAAACCACTCGGGTGGGTGCGTTGTAGTGCTTCACTAGGGAGAGGATCATTTTTGGTGCCTATACTGAGCAGGGAAATGGGTGGCCTTTATATTTCCGAATGCAACCACATTCTTTGCCATGTTGTCCCTAGTATCTTGTTGATACATTGTCCAAACAAGGCCTTGTAGTTCTGCCCATAGTCCGGCCTCTGTGTCAGTAATATCCTAAAGTTTGGAATCCACTTTGGATCCCACAAGGACACCCTCCCTCTCTCAAGTAATTTGGATTTCAATGGGAGCTTGGCCAGCATCTTCTCTGCCTTTGTCTTAGTGGTCGCTCGAGTGGAGATGGTCAGAAGTTTTGGACTTCTAGGAGGAGTTGTTACTTCAGACATAGTTTTTTGGATGATCTACAACCTTGAAACTAGGAAAAGTGAGAGGAGGAGCACTAGAGGTACTCTACAAACTAGGAAATGTCATGGACCATAGACCATGAACATTGAAACCCTTGCAAGAAAGCTAAAAGTGTGCACAATCTCGAATACCAACTTCACTGCCAAACATTGTTAAACCTCCCAAAGCAAATTGCACTTAACACAAATTTGCTCTTTAATCCCTCTTAATCACTCTGGGTAATTTGTTTGCGGTAAATGTAAAAATGAAAAGTGAAACTCCATTTATACCCCTAGGGTAAAAACGCACTACCTCCCTTCGCAAGTCCTGAGAAAAGGAAAACCACTGGACTTCGGGCTTGGGGATCCCATGCAATCACATCCTCTAACAAAAGAGGAAGCAGTGGTAAATAATCCTGGAGTCTGAGATCCGGTCGGCACAAAGAAACACAACAACTCTGGGACCGGGTCTTGGAGGGAGAGAAATCAAAAGGAAAATAAAACAACGACCCCGCGGAGGCAAAGGCTGGAAGAAAACAAAAGAAAAAGGAACAAGGCTAAAGTGAAAAAAGGGGGACCCAACATTTTTCCCAAACAATGTAGGGACGTGTATGTAGGACATAACAGAATGTTGTAGTAGGGTTTTATCTGATCCAACTAGCTGAGAGCCTCTCTCATATTGTATTAATTTCTTTCAAGTGCTTTCTTTCCATCTGGACAAAATCATATGCAAAACATTGTGCATGTGAAGGTATTTTTTATGAAACCTGGCCTTCTTTGAGAGTATCACTATATGATAGTTTAGTTGTTTGCACTAGATTTTACATAAACCCTTCCTTAATCTAAATCATTGGTCTCTCAATAGAGACAATCTTTTTTGGATCTGTTTCACTTGAACGTTATTTTTCTTCACTCACAATTAAGATATCCTTTTCACCTATCATGCACCCTTTTATCTTTTTTAATTTATCACTCTTTTGGTGTAATACTTGCATTATTTCTTGGAAATGATCAGAAAGATCTTTTACGTTATTAGTAAAAGGCTTGAAATCCTTCAAAGGATCATAGGCTAGTTCTTCTTCTTGGATAAAATCCAATAATTTATTGTATGCCACTTATTTTGTTTCGTCAATTCTTGATCACATAGAATAAAATCATTTCTAATAATATCTTCTAGGTAATGGAATTGATTTTATCTCTTTCTTCTACTAACTATGTTGCAAAAGATACTAAAAAATTCCTCAGGATCAACCACCCTTTTTACACTAATGCCCATGTGATAAGGCTCAAGAATTTTAGCAAAGTGTTTCCAACCACCTTTGGCAATGAAATAATAATGTACAGCTATGAAATCTGGGAAAATAGTCCCCTTTCCTCTCCCATCCAATTATTCCTCTTGGATACAACATATTTTCCATTAAAAATTAGTTAACCTAACTCTAAGAGGAACCTGATATGGTAGCACATGAGGAGTCCCACTGAAACCATACAATCTGATCACTATGGTTGTAGGGTAAGGATATATGTCACCCCAATTGTGCATAAAATTTAAACTAGGATCCATCTCCAAAGGTCTAATTGTCTCATGCAACATTTTTGGAATCCTAGGTGGATTCACTTGTAACTTTGTTCTCAATCTAGATGCAAAACAATTTCCAAACCTCACAAAACTAGCTTCCTTCCTATCCCATGACATATTTGTGCTTCATAGTTGTACTGCCAATTGAACACCATCCTTCTCTTTATTTAAATTCATGGTTTCCTCAAAGAAAGTGACATTATTCACCAACAATATGTGCATTAGCATAGAGTACCAAAAGAAAGGAGTATCTAGTTTTTTAATCTTGTTTCCCAACAAACCTTCATGTATTTAATTTACAAGGTACAAAGAAAAATCATAGATCACATAAAAGTGGGATGCCTAATATGAATGGCCATGTATAGATATTCAACTGGAATCACCTCTGAGGGATGTAAACCAAGAACCTCACATAAGGAGTAAAAAAATGCAAGGAGATTTAAATTGAAAACCTCTTTATTGAAAGGTTATTTAGTGCAAGGGCCAAAAAAATACTTATCTTTTCCTACAATAGCCAAAAGTACAAGCATTAACATACTTCTAATATAGCTTTTCTGAGCTGTGTATTTCTACTCAAAATCTTGGAGATCAATGGGCTCCAAACTTGGGGATGGCTCATTTAAATCAAACAATTCTTGTAGTTCTTCCCTGCAAACCCTAAGGATTTCATCACCATCATTATCCTTAATTACTCTTAAAATAGGGTCATACCTATTTGCAATGTTACTAAAAAATCTATATCCATGAACACTCTTGGAATTACCAATTTTCCCAAGTCATAATGTCATGCATTTCAAGAAGGAGATTATAATTTTCTCTGAGAAAAACATAACATAAAAAGGTTCAAACATGTCTCTGGAATGATAGCATCACTCAGAACCTGAGCCTTATCAAGAAATCCCTATGCAACCTTTCTACCCTAGGTAATCTTCTTAGCCTCACCCCAATCATTAGTGGATTTGGGAAATCAATCTAAGAAATCATCATAAGGGTTTATTTCTACATAGTTCATTTTCCTCAATTTTTTTCTTAATGGTGCCATGAGTATCCTGAGTTAAAAATTTTTGGCTTACTATCAAATTTTTACTTTGAACACCTTCACACTAATTCTTAAACTCAAATAGGATCAAAATAGAATTTCTTCACACAGAAAACCCAAAACAAAATGAGGTTAAACACAAGGCAAATATTTAGCAACTTACTGGTTAAAAACATGTCATCCTCTGCAACAGATTCCTCCAAGAATCTAGAAAATGGTTTCACAATCTTTGCAAATCTTTAAAAAACCTGATCACCTTAATGCAACTCACAAATCAAAATACCTATGAGTGATTAATCAGAAACACTAGAACATTTCAATATAACTCCCCGTCATATCAGCTCATATCAACTTGTGAAATGAAGTTGAACACAAAAAACCTTGTTTAAATCTCGACCGTAGATCAATCTTTAAAAATATCATAGTGGAGAGTGAGATTTAGTCAACCATCCTTGAATCCTTGTGGCATCCAAATGGCACTGGAATTTCCATTAATGGCTCACCTCTGAACTTGTCACCTTAAAATCCATGTGTCAACATCGCACCACCGTGCAATGCATAAAACCACTACAAATTTTAATCACATGGTAGCGAGATCCTTTACCTTACTGATTTTTAACTCTCATCACCTCACATCAATTACTGCGGTTCACTTATATTTCAAGCACCTTTTGAGAGTTAATTAAAATATGTTCTTTGAAATACACATATGCTAAAAGGTATACTTTTAAGTAAACAATTCTTTAACAATCTACCTGTCATTCATTGTCATAGATCTTAGCTAGAAATCAACAACCAATTGAGAACTATCATGTTTCTTTACCTTCTTCTTGCTTTCCCATCTTTGAGACCAACTGACTGAAGATAGGTGTCACCATTTCGATACTCCATGATACATAAAATAAGTTGCAGACTATGATCACGCGATGACGCAGAACCATTGGTTCACTTATGTTTTAGTCGACCGATGAATGAAACTTGTTGTTTTTATTAGTTAGGACCATCCTATCACCTGGGGACATATGGGAAGCCAATTAATCACTATAAGGGACCCACTAAGAAATATAACTTAGGCCAAAGGATATGAAACATAACTTCGTGGGCTTTTGAAAAGAACAAATTATCAAAGAGATAACAAAAGGCCCCACCAACAATGACATAACTCATTACTTTAGTGGATAAAGTAACACAAAAATATAAGACACTCATGCTTTGCAAAATAAAATAGGGTAAGCTTGACAAAACCCTAGTATCTCAAAATAGTACCACCAATGGCTCTTATTGAGGACACTTATTTATGCAGAAAATGAGATGAGAAATTAGAATCTCCTGGAAGAGTAGACCAAATATAAAAGCAAACCCTAACTAACACAAAACCAAAACACACAGACAGAAAACATAGAGAATATATACATAAACCCTAACTACTGCTCATGGAAAAAGGCTACTTTAGGAAAAGTAGTGTTTCAGGAATTGTCCATGAACTGGAAATTCCAAAATATATTCAGTTAGCTCCTTGAGAAAAAAATAATTATCTCCCCATTTTTCATGAATGACATATGGGCCTAGCCAAATTGGGTCAAATTTACCATGTTGTCCTTTATCTTCCAACTTGGCATTCCACATTAGTACAATATCTTCAATGTTGAATTATCTGGTAATTGACTTCTTGTCATACAAGTTCTTCACTTGTAATTTCAGCTTGGCATTTCTTACAGAAGCCTCTCTCCTTGTTTCATCCAACTCGGTCATGTCACTGATTCTTGGTTGCATATCATCATCTATATCATCATCATCATCATCATACATTTGTACAAACTTGTACATTTGCATTAAGTTGTTCTGAGGCAACCTAGATTGAATCCCATACACCAAATCAATTTGTGCACATCCTATTGCATTTTTACTTGTCACCCTATCTGCCCAAGCAACCAACATTAATTTTGAGTCCCAAGCCTTTTTGTTTTGATCCAAAAATCTCTTTATAATCTTGAGAAGACTCTTATTCTTGGATTCAACTTGACCATTTCCTTGTGGGTGATAAGGTGAAGAATAATATGTTTGGATGTCATAATCTATGCAAAATTTGGTGTATTCAGACGTAAAACACATGGCATTGTCTGAAAAAATTCTCTCTGGACATCCAAATCTTGTGACAATGTTATTTATCAAAAAATCAATCACTACTTTACTAGTTTCTCTTTTAGTGGGGATTGCGTCTACCCACTTAGTAAAGTAGCATGTAGCCACAATTATCCATGAATCCCCTCCACTAGATTTATTTTCTATTTCCCCTATGAAATCAATACCCCATTGTTGAAAGGGGGATTGTACTTCTATTGGCTTCAAAGGTACATTTCCAGAAAACTTTAATTTACTAGAGAAATGTTGACAGGAATCACATTTCTTGACAAGTTGATGAGCATCCTTAAAGATAGTAGGCCACCAAAATCTTTCTCTGATAACCTTATGTACAGTGGTCTTTTCCATATAATTGCCTCCATACACACTATTTGAATTTCTTCCAAGAGTCTTTGAGCTTGCTCCTGGTCTACACATTTTAATAGTACTCTTTCATTATTTCTCCACCATAACTCATCTTTGATTAGGGAAAAAATGAATAGCTTGTAACTTTAGAGTTCTCCTTTTACTCTCATCCATCCCTGGAGGACAATTCATCCTTTTCAAATAATAAATAACATCTGTGTACCAATCACAATGGTTGAGGGCGCATATAAAAGGTTTTTGTTCTTCCTCTAAATCATTTATGTGTTTAGCATCTAGATTTGCATTATCCATCATTTTTTCTCATTCATGTCCCCTAACTAATATTGTGATTTGCATATCAATGTTAAACTCTTTAATTGTATTTATCCATCTACATCTCTTTCCATATACCTCTTATTGTGTAAATATGTCTTTTACTGTAGTTGAAGAAACATAAGCTACCATAATTGTACCCACCAAATAACACCTAAAAGCTTTAACAACTTTTACCAATGCATATGTTTTCTTTTCACTACTATCATATTTGAGCTTTGAAGCTTGTAGTGACTTATTGAAAAAAGCAATAGGTTGCTCAAATCCTTCTTCATTCTTCTGCAATAAGACAACAACAATTGTGTGGAAAGATGCAAAAGAAAAAATATTCATGGGATTAGAATAATATGGTGTTCTAAGCACCAGGAATCCTTAATTGCTTTCTTGATTTCTTGGAAAGCATGGCTTTCTTCTCCATTCCATTTCACCTTAGCATTTTTCTTTAACATTTTGGAAATAGGCCTACTCTTCTCGGAAAATTTTGTAACAAAACGCCTCAAAAAATTCACCTGACATAAAAAGGATTCTATGCCTTTTACATTCTTAGGTATAGGAATTTTATCAATAGAAGCAACTCTTTTTGGATCAATTCTTACCCCCTCCTTTGAAATAATATGTCCCAAAATTTTACCTTCAATTACCCCAAACGTACATTTTTTAGGATTTAAAGAAATCTCATACTCTAATGCTCTCTTGAAAACCTTTTCCAGGTGCTCACAATGTTTCTCTTCCTTCTTAGAATAATTTTTTAGATCATCTTGATAGACCTCTAAGATTTTTTGTTAAAAATCCAAAACTGCAACATCCATTTCTCTCTAAAATGTTGCCCCAGCATTTATGAGACTGAAAGGCATTCTGATATATACATATGTACCCCAAGGTGTAGTAAAAGAAGTTTTAAATTGTTCTAACTCTTTTACCATTATGTGATTGTATCCTAAAATTCCATCCATCATAGACATTAGTTCACAGACAGTGACTTTCTACAGCATATTCTTTATATTTGGGAGAGTATAATTATCCTTTAGTGAAAAAACATTCAAATTTCAAAAATCAACACATAGCCTAGTGTCTCCATTTTCCTTTCTAACAGGCACTAAGTTTGAAACCTAGGAGGAATGCCTAATAGGCTTTATTATACCTACATCCCTTAACTTCATCAACTCTTGTTCCATTTTAGGTCTCATTGTGGTATTAATAGGTCTTTTCTTAGATATCTAAAAGGCTTAGCCTCTTCCTTTAAAGGAATATCATGTTGAAATAAATCTTCCCTATATGCTTTGAGGTCATCATAAGTCCATTCAAATACATTCTTATATTTTCTCAGCAGATCAATCAGATTTCTTCTTACCTGGGGAGACATCATTTTTCCAGTATATACATTTTTTAGGGTCTTATCATCTCCCTGATTAATTTCCTCCAGACCTTAGGTTTCATGACAATATTTGCATCATTCAATTTGTCTTCATGATCAAAAACCTTTTCTAGAGAAACCAACCCCCTTAGAATTTTATTTGACTTAACCTGAAGAACTTCTTGTCCAAACATAATTTCCTTACCATCTACTTCTTCAAAATAAGCATTAAAATCTATTTCTTTTCCTACATACCCATCTTGGCAATGTAAAAATCTCAAAATATTATGATCATCATAAAAAACTTGCCAACTTTCAATGTTATCAGGTATAGAAGGTCTAACCTGAAACTCAACCTGAGAAATCCCAGCAAATGTAATGGCATCAAGCTTCATAGCAATATTTTCCAGCAGGTCTGCCATTTTGTTATTACTTGTATCCATCCATTCTATCCCAAAAGCTTCAAAATGTTCAATTTCATCCCACACAACATTCCTATATTGTTTTAGCCTTTTTTTTTTGGAAGCATATTTACCTCTTATTTGAGATATGACCATCTCAAAATCTCTCACCACTCTAATGCTATTAATAACATATTTATTTGCTAATTTCAAACCAATAAATAGGGCTTCATACTCAGCAACATTGTCTGTACACATGAATGTTAAAGAAAAAGAAAACATGAAAGTTTTACCTGATGGTGCGATTATCAAGATTCCAACTCTTGAACCCTCTTTGGTACAAGCTCCATCAAAAAAAATGGTCCATAATCCATCATCTACCACTAGTTTTTCCATTTCAATAACCAACGATTCAGTAGGTTTTTTAATCACATATGGTGAATTCTCCACCCTCAAATTATCCAACTTGGTATCAACAAAATAGGACATGTTTTCATCAGGGTTATACTAAATCATGTGAGAAACCCTAGACTCCTTTTCTACCTTAACCTAATTTTCATGAATGCAGAAAGTGGCAAAAGACAAATCACATTGCAGGCTTCCTCCCATAGAGGCACTCCATTTTCTTGATAACAACATACCATAATGAGGGGGAATGTCCACCACTAACACACTCATTTTCATCTCCTTTTATGGATAGACTACCAATCTATAAGGAAAGACCCTAATGGTACGTATGATAGGAACATCATTTAAATCCATCACACATCATCTACCCTGAGTTCTATCAACTTTTAGACCCAAAGATTCCATTTTTTTTACTAGCATAACAATATTGGATGCGCCTGAATCTATCATACAATTTTCCAACACCTTGCCATTAATTATCACACTTAAAAAGAATGGATCAATAGTCCCAAGACACGTATTTACAGTATTATCTAGATGCATCTAAGTAATCTGTGAAACTAATTTCTCGGGATCATTTTTCTTATCTTGAAACACCTTCTTCTTATCATTTGAAACATCGTCAATTTATTGATACTCATTTGGTTGTGGACCTTTCACCTATGCCAAATATTTTTCTTTATGTTCATCTATTCTCAAAATTTCTAACTGTTGAACCTTGACAATGATTTGGATATTAATTGCGACATATGTACAGGTTCATATTTAGGGATGTCATAAAATTTACCTTATTCATCTTTACTATTTGTTGGGTTACTGTATTTGGGTGTATCCACTGGTTGAAAATTCTTCTTGGGTTTGACAATTTGATCATCTTATTTAGTTACCCTTTTTGCAAACAGAATTTTTTTGGTGCGCTTTGTGGTTTCTTCCCTCTTGGCCCATACTTTCCCTTTTACTTCTTTTATTTTAACTGTCTTTTATTTTATCTACTTTCTTTTCTTCATATGTCTTTATGTTCTATTTTATGAACATACTAGACAACTTGGTTTCTCCTTTTCCCACTATCCTACTTCTCAAATTATAGCCACTCCTAACTTATGAAACCATAGTTGCTATTATTTTAGCTATTTCTTCATAAGTAGGTCTTCTAAGAGACACTGAGTCTTCACTTTTTTCAACATTGCAGTAGTTGTCATCATCAGGGGTATCATCAAAGAGAAGTTTTTGTTGATACCTCTCCATATGTGACCTTCGAGTATTGATACCATAAGCTTTGAATTTATCACAATCATGATCCAATGCATGTGAATAAGCATTGACCACTAAACATTCATTTTCATCTTCCAAGGCATTATGCTCTTGGTCATCCATTTCACACTCCTCCCCTAAAATTTGTTGTGTCGCAACACAATATTCAAGAGAATGTGGTGATTAACATGCTACACACCAACGGACATCCTCATTGATATTCATGGCATTTTTCTTCAATGGGTCAGGTGTTTCTTTGTTTGGTTTTCTATTCTGAGATGGATGAATAGATTTTCCATCTTTCCATTGTGTGTTCTTGTTATATTATGGTGACTGATCAGGGAAAGTATTATCCAGGAAAGTGTTTTACACTTTCTGCAATGTGTGGGGTGCTTGGGATTGGGGCTTAATTTATGGGCCAACATGTTCTAACCCTAAAGTGGCATAAAGATTATATAAATTTTCTTAGGGTTAGGGTTTTATGTAATGTAATTTTTTGAGTTGCTTCTTACGGCGGTATTGATCTGTAAGGGATTTTGTATTGTGATCAGATTGTAATAACTGGATAATATAAATATTGGAATTTCTATTTGGTGGACGTAGCCTAGGGATTGGGTGAACCACGTTAAATATTTGTTTCTTGTTTTCTCTTCTATTTTCTTTTATATTTTATGATATTGGTTATAATTCTACAAGTAATTTAGATTTATGTCTTTTATTTCTAACAGTACTAAGGGAAATTTTGCAATTTGTTTTGCCTGTTAAAATTGTTATTGAAAGAATGCTTCCCTTTCCCTCTCATAGTTAGAGATAACCAAATCATGATAAATTATCTCATCATCTTCCCTAGAGGTTACAAATAGATCTCTACCTATTATCATGAGCTGATGGATTTAGTTGGCTTCTAATTCAACATATTCTAATTCTGGCCATACTGCATCATCAGCTTGCAACATGGGTTGAGTAGGGGAGTATAGAGTCAAGTTTTTAGTATGGATACCATTAGATATTGTCATCTTTCCTGACCAATAGGCTATGAAGGCATCAAAACCTTAATGAAAAGTATGAGTGGCTTGTAATTCCATTTGGGTTATCCAATGCCCCATCTACATTCATGAGACTCATGAATGAAGTCCTTAAGGACTACATAAGAAAATTTGTGGTAGTATACTTGGATGATATACTCATCTATAGTGCCAAATACAAAATGCATTCTATGCATCCCATTTTGGATAGGAATTGCTAGGAAGGTTGTCTAGAAAAGGGACATAGACCTTCATCTATGATAGGGGTGTAATACAAAATATTGGAACCATCAAGACAATACTATTTTGAGATTACTGGTATTGTAATCTCACCAATACAAATTGGTGTGATTACAATCTGTATTGTGATTAGATTGTAATAACTGGATAATATAAATATTGGAATTGTTGTTTGGTGGTGTATACACCCTAAAATGGTCGCCTAGACTTTGGGCCCCCATTTCTCAATTTATCAAATCCTTGAATCAATATTTTCAAATATCAACAATATCAATTATATCAATTTCCTTGATCAAATCATAATCAATTCAATATTTCCTAAGGTTTGAGCCTTATTTAATTTAAAAGAGAATTAAATAAAAATAAAAATATTATTTAATTAAGAGAACATGCTCTCTTTTAATTAATTAAAAAATCTCTTTTAATTAAATAATAAAATCACTTTATCCTAAGCCTTTATTTAATTAAAAGGAATTTCCTCTTAATTTATTTAAATAAAAAATCCTCACTTTTCTTCTTATCCTATGTTGCACAAATAAAGCATTATTCTTATTTTATAAAAACGGAAAAAAAAACTTTTTGTCTTATGTGAGACACAAAAGTCAACTCTTATTTTCCTATTGGAGGATATTTGTGCACAAGGATCAAGCTTCCATTTTTCTCCACCCTTGATTAAAACTTTTGCCTCTTAATCTCAATGGTCCATTTCATCTCATTTC
>MU224605.1:323861-354753 GCA_018584345.1 Thuja plicata | reverse complement strand
CTTAATCTCAATGGTCCATTTCATCTCATTTCTTATAAAAGGAGAGCTCTCTCCTTCATTTTGATATCTTAGGTTTTGAGGCTAATGTTATGCTGCAAGTTTTCTAGGTCACTTTGGAGCTCTTTTTAAAGATTTGGAGCATTCTTGACTTTTGCATTTACATGTTATCATAGTTTCATTTCTTGCATTATCATGGCATTCTTAGCTTAGATTTCCTTTATGCTTTAGATTAATTCATCTAGCTTAACTAGGAGGTTTTGTAATACTTGTTCTTTCATTTTCATAGCTTAGCTTGCATATTCATCTTAATCTAGCTTGCATTGCATTTCATTCTTGATTCTTGAGGATATTGGCATTCTTGCCCTTGTCTTCATTGAAGCTCCCATTGCATGGTTTATTAGCAAGGTTATAGGCTTAATAGCTCTAGCTGAGAGCATTCTGAAAACCCTTGCACTCCATTCCTAGGGAGCTATGGATTGATTTTTGAGACCTCATTCTTGAGTGTTCTTGAATGTAAGGATTCATAGAAGTGTGACACAATTATAGCACACAGGTGGATGTAGCCTAGGGATTGGGTGAACCATGTTAAATATTTGTGTCTTGTTTTCTCTTTTATTTAGTTTTATATTTTATGATATTGGTTATAATTCTGCAAGTAATTTAGATTTACGTCTTTTATTCCTAATAGTACTAAGGGAAATTTTGCAATCTATTTTGCCTGTTAAAATTGTTATTGAAAGACTGCTTCCCTTTCCCTCTCATAGTTAGAGATAACCAAATCATGATAAATTATCTCATCATCTTCCCTAGAGGTTACAAATGGATCTCTACCTATCATCATGAGCTGATGGATTGAGTTGGATTCTAATTCAACATATTCTAATTCTGGCCATATTGCATCATCATCTTGCAACATGGGTTGAGCAGAGGAGTATAGAGTCAAGTTTTTAGTATGGATACCATAAGATATTATCATCTTTGCTGACCTAAAAGCTATGAAGGCATCAATAGTGGCTAACTCATACCCTTAATGAAAAGTATGAGTGTCTTTTAATGTCATTTGGGTTATCCAATGCCGCATCTACATTCATGAAACTCATGAATGAAGTCTTTAAGGACTACATAGGAAAATTTGTGGTAGTATACTTGGATGATATACTCATCTATAGTGTCAAATACAAAATGCATTATATGCATCCCATTTTAGATAGGAATTGCTAGGAAGGTAGTCTAGCAAAGGGACATAGACCTTCATCTATGATAGGGGTATAATACAAAAGATTGGAACCATCAAGACAATACTATTTTGAGATTACTAGTATTGTAATCTCACCAATACAAATTGCTAAGATTACAATTTGTATTGCAATCATATTGTAATAATTGGATAATATAAATATTGGACTTGTTGTTTGGTGGACGTGGCCTAGGGATTGGGTGAACCATGTTAAATATTTGTGTCTTGTTTTCTCTTCTATTTGGTTTTATATTTTATGATATTGGTTATAATTCTACAAGTAATTTAGATTTTTCTTTTATTCCTAACAGTACTAAGGGAAATTTTGCAATTTATTTTGCCTGTTAAAATTGTTATTGAAAGAATGCTTCCCTTGTCCATCACCCTTTTCATTCTTCACATTACTCATCTTTAGGTCCTTCAAGGCATTAAGGACCTTGTCCATTTTATCCTCTTCATTATTTTTAGACACATTAGTTCTATTTGTGTCTCTATTTTGACCCCTTGCATTGAATAATTTTGGGTTTTCTCTTCAACCAAGCTTCCCAGAAGCCCTTCTATTAATTGCAATATTCACCAACTATCTTGGAAGCATCTCATAGGGTGTGAGGATCTTTATCCCTTAGTATATATGTTGTCTTAGCATCAAAAGCATTAAAATAAGTGACAAGGCATACATCTTCACCCATTCTAAATACTTGAAACAGCTTGTGCATAGCCTTTTGAAATCTCACATTAAAATCAATAGTGGATTCATTAATATTTTTTTTCATGGTGTTAAACTCATTTAATACAAATTTCTTACAAATTTGATCTCCAAATTTTTCTTTAAATCCTCTTTCAAATTCTTCCCAAGAAGAAATACTGGTAGTTGGTAAGGCTTTGTACTAATCTCTTGCATCATCAGTCAAAGATTGCACAAATAGCTTCATGACAATATCATCATGCTCTATCTCATATTCACTCATAGTGTCTAAGAATGATTTTAGGTGTCCATCACAAGTCACAACATTGTTCCCACCAAAATTAGGAATCTTGTCTCTCAATTCATTTGGAATTGTATGAGGTTGCCTAGGAATTCTATCAAAGAATAATTGCCTATATTTATCTAATTGGATATGTCTTCTTTGGAAATCTGCCCTAGTATTTTCCCTAAATTGTTTCCTATTGGGTCCTTGGTCTTGGCTAGCACTTGGGTTGCTACTTTGATTACTCACATTTATACAAGAAGTATTTGCTTGAACTATATTACCAATATTTTGTTGAATATTAGATGCACGATTAGGATTACCTTGAGATCCAGATGTACTAACAGTCTTTGAGGGATTTATTAGCACATTTCTCTTTATGAATTCAATCTTCCTTTTCATCTCTACAGTAGCTGCTTCAAGTTCTTTGGCTAGAATTTCCTTTTCTATTCTATCCTTCTCTGGATTTATGTTGAGTTGAGAAAGACCCTGGAATACATTTTTTGGTTCTTTAATATGTAATACAATAAGTGGTGTTTTACCTTTGTCAAGGCCAGGCTTACCTTCTTTAGCTATTGTTGTATTTTGTACATTAGGTTGTGTTTTTATAACAGCTTCCTTATTGTAATCATACAATTGTCTCTGAATGGGCTCTTTCATGAAGTCGTCTTTATTTAACATGTGTTCCTTCTCTTGACAATCTCTTCTCAAAGTATATCTTTGTCTAAGCCCTTTGAAATTTTTTTGGGCTCTTGGTTCTTTGTCATGAGATAAGCCAACCTTTTAAGTAACATTTCCCTTTCTTCAATTCCAGCCCTAATCTCTACTTCCCTCTTCTTCTCTCTTCTCTAGGAAATCAATATTTGTTCCTTTTCTTGCCTTCTCAATTTAGCCATGTCTGGAAATAATTCATTTGGATTAAGGGGAGTAACATCTGAGTTGGAAGAATCATATAAATTGATCAAGTCATTTTCAAATTGAGTGTCTATCCTTCCATAAGGATATCCACTAGAATAGCTTTATCCCAGAGCTCTATTGTTTTCATCATAAGTGACTTGAGTCACTCCCTTAGTCTATAATAGCGGCTCATTTTGAATAGGTGTATCAAATAACCCATCAAAGAAATCAACATTGCTCGCCTCTGAACTCTTGGAATGAGTTTTACCATCCTCCATCATGAGATGAAGTGGCTTACTTGATCCTGCATTTTTTGGCTTCCATGACAATGGAGTATTGTTGAATTCTCCTTCCTTCCTTGCTCAATTCTTCCTTCCTCCTCTTGGAAGTTCATTCTCCAAGGGGATCTTTGGATGTTTCCTTGTGAAGGATCTGGTATTATTATGTTTATTTATATCTATATTTGTATTAAGAATTACAATAACATGCACTGGTGCAGAGACTTTGAGTTGCCACCCAAACAGAATTCGGGAAAATAAATCCAAAAACTGATCACAAATATAAGACTTATCACCTTAACAAGGAATTATGAGCACTTCCTTAACCCTTGGAAATGAAATATTTGCAAATGAAGATCCAAGAACAAGACTTCAACCAATAACGACTCTATGAAAATATAATTCTTCTATAATTTCTCAATAGATATTCATGATGGTTTATTCAATCATCCCCAACAGAGCCGTCATTTTGTTGGTTCTCTCAAAGAGTAAACTAAAAATTCAAATCAATAATTCTATCAAATGACAATATTTAAAGTATTGAAGCACAATTATATTATGGACCAATAAGAAATGATTAGAAATCCTTCTACACTTTAGGTTCTCAAAGACCTAGGTGGGTACACCTTCAAATGCTCATGTACGACAATTTACTAATATGACTGCATTTGAGAAAAATAGAAGATCTCCTTTGATGCTCACACTAGAAAAAGTAATACAAATTATCCAAATCTATACTATAACTATTGAGTAATATGGAGATTGAAATGAGAAATATAACAATTCAAACCAATTCAAAAGATAACGATATTTTCAGACTTTGATTCTGATAGCATGTCATAATAAAAATAACTATACTTGTTCATACAAAGATTAGTGCCTTAATCCTTTGGGAAAAAACTTAAAATATACTTATGAACCAATTCATAACAATATTTACCTAAGAAACTATTACTTTGTAACAATTTCAATTGACAAATTTCCTGCGAACACTTCTTACACTATCCTGCTACAAAAACTACATGAATCTTCAAAATATCTTGAACTATTAACTGATTACTTGAATCAAAGTAACAAAATATTTGCATACACCTTCAATAGTGCACTGAATGAAATAAATGCTTGACTCAAATAATCCAAAATCTATACAATTCAACAAAAGGAGAGATATTGGAGGAAACTTTCTTTTTCTCTATTCATATATTATTATCAAGAAATTCAAAGTACATCTCAAAAAATTTCCAATGGCGCAACAACTTTATTTTTTGTAACAAAATTTTTACATTTTCTTCTAGATCAAAACTCTATCAAACTTGACCTCTAAGACCAAAAAGCTAAAAATTATGACTCCTAGCAATCCTCATTCCCGCCTTGATTTACCCTTTTCATAGAATCACAAGGGAGCAACAAGCTTCAGGTTTTTGGAATGACACATCACCACTAAAAGACAAAAATGGTTACAAAACTTGGAAACCTTTGTACAAAAGAAAATATCCTATTAGATCAAAATGATTTGCTTCATTCAATTGAGGAGATATCCCTTTGATCTCCTTCACATTGAATTATGGCGGCAACTGTTAGAGTAATCATATTTTATACTTATTAATTAAATCATATTGGTTTAATTAACTAAGTTGTTTTATTACTCTTTATTGCTTAAGTTGTCTC
Source organism: Thuja plicata (assembly GCA_018584345.1). NCBI lineage: Eukaryota > Viridiplantae > Streptophyta > Pinopsida > Cupressales > Cupressaceae > Thuja > Thuja plicata. The sequence goes on along the minus strand of MU224605.1, from coordinate 349,705 downwards.
TTAGGTGCATTATAAGTAATATGTATATTAATTATTAATGTGCAACCTAGCTTTTATTTCCTTTAGGGTTTCATTCACCTTTTAAGGTCAAAATTGTAATTATTGTTTCATAACTTGGAATATATTTTTGCTCTCACATTTTGGAGTAATTCTAAGTTCTTCTTTTTCCTTCTTTCAGTTTCTCTCCTGTAACAGGTTATTTGCATGCAGGTGTTCGTCAGGCGCTATGGATTTGTATTTCTCAAATCCTACATGGTATCAGATTCATACTGCTACTGCATATTCTAGTGTTTTATGAAGCAGTAATTCAAAGGAGAAAATCTCAGCCTTTTTTGGGGTTTTTTCTTCAATCTAGAAGTGACAAATTTTTTGGTGCATTTTTGGTGCAAATGGACCTCACCATCGCACTCAAAAGGCCTGGGAAAGTACATTTTCATATAAAGTTTTTCCATTTTGGCTACAATGACCTCTGGAAAAAAAATTCTCTGCCAAGGTCGTACAGTACAGTTTTCAAGAAAACAAAACAAAAAAAACTTGATTTTTAAGCGCATGCAATGCACACCACCCACATGCCACCTGTGCATTGTCCACACCTAGCTCATGCCTGGCCCTCAGCTAGCACACCACCTGCACCCACGCCTAGCTCCTGCGCCTCCTAGCTTCCACCGAAGCACCACCTCAGCCGCCAGAGCACCGCATTCTACCGTTACGCAGTGCTGACATCACCCCTGCATAGGTGATGTCATTTCCTGACAGGGTGACATCAACCCTTTTCTGGCAACTTTTAAATTTTCTAGGAGAAAATTTTTCCTAGTGACCGAATTTTATTTTCTGGTGATGACATCATCATGACATCAGCAAAGGGCTACTGAAGGTTAGACGTTCATCAAATTTTATGTAGTACCTTGCGACGGTCATTTGGACGTCAATTTTTTTCCAGTGATTGTGTTTTTCCAGTGAACTTCTCTTTTTGACCTCCTATTAGTCTTTTGGTCGTAATTTGAGAATACAATATCATTTTTCAAAAAAGCAAGACATCGTCAGAAAGCTCTTCCAAGTCGAAGACCACCATGCATGTTTTGTATGCAATTTTGAGTGTTTGAGTACCTAATTTCAGTGTCTAAGTAGAGGCTTTAGTTTCCTCCCTCTCTGCATTTGGCACTTAGGTTTTCTTCTTGTGTTTTGTTCTCTCTAAGTTATTTTTTGGTGTATGGGGGATAGTATAATAAATTTTGGGGGGTGCACTTTACTTTATGTAATTTACTTCATAAAGACCCTTCTTCTTTTGTCTTCTTTCTCTCAATGTCAGACCCTTCAGTGGCCTGACTGACGACACATAACTACCACACCTGGAAAGCACACATGACCAGGATGCTTATGTCACGTGGCTTATGGTCTTGTTTGGATGAGACCTAACCTATTCTATAGTGCCCTTTTGAGATTCTTTAGCATAGGAACAAAATGGATGAAGCCATGGGCTTAATTGCACTGAACATCTCTGATAGTATCATGTTTCACTTGGAGGATTTGCCCACTCCTCGGGCCATTTCGGGCAAGTTTGTAGATTTGTTTGGCTTAGTGAATGAGTTTCGGGCACTACAGCTAGATGCAAAGTTGACCTCTTTGACTCCTCCTAGTTTTCCCTCTATTGAGGACTTCTTGATGAAGTTCAAGTCTCTGCGTTCAATTTTATAGGGATGTGGGAAAAATGAGACAGATGATGAGTGTATCTTTATGATACTCTCAAAGCTGTGAGGCCAGTATCAGATATTTTCTTCTACTTTCTCCTCCATTATGGATGCTTTGGGTGCTAGGCACTCCATGCCTTCCTTTGAGACCTTCTGTGATTGGTTGACATGGGAATAGGAAAAGATCCAACATTTAGATGCTTCTGGCTCCCCAAGCCAAGCATTGGTAGCTCAGTCTTTACATGGGAAACCAAAATAGAAAGCCAAACCAAAGAAATATTCAGCAGGCAATGAGTCTTTCTCCAAACCTACATAGAAAATTGATTCAAAACCTACAACTCACCCTTCAAAGGGTAAATCTTCTTTGAAGTCTACTGAGTCTTCAACCAAGACTAAGAAGAAAATAGGTGAAACCTATAGTTTTTGTGGCAAGGATGGACATCCTATTTCTAGGTGTTAAAAATATTTCAAGGCTTTAGAGGAAGCCATGCAGGAGCATCACATTTCTTGTCCTCAGTCTATATCCTCCCCTGTAGTGAAAGGTCATGCTCTTACTACATGAGCATTGACTTTTAGGCCTACCTGGAATTTGGATTCTAGTGCTTCGCACCACATGACTCACACTCAGCAGTTGGTCACCTCACTTGCTCCTTTTTCTACTTCATAGATTATTGTTGGGAACTCATCACATCTTTCAGTTTTGGGTTCTAATTCTATTGCATTAACTGGGGGTTCTCTTTGGGATGTTCTTGTGGTCCCTGATATCTCAACGAACCTATTTTCCATCTATCAGATTTGCCATGCTGGCTCTAGTAAGACAAATGAGTTCTCACCACATGATGTGGTTATTCAGGACCTCCATGATTCTGATTTGATTGTGGCTACTGTTAGTGTTGAATTTGCATCCTTCTTATATAGATTTGATGGATTTGATCCTTCTGAGGGTGCAGGTTCTTGTCTTATAGCACATGCAGATTCAATGAGTAGGATTTTGCATGAGTGTTTGGGCCATGTCAGTTACATATATCTTCAGTAGATGAGCACACAGGTACTTGTTCTTGGGCTTCCTCAGATTTCTTGCACTGATGGTGTTTGTCAGGGTTGTGTTCTTGGCAAACAACATAGGGATAATTTTCCTCAGGGACAAGCTACTTGTTCTTTGGCACCACTAGAGTTGATTCATAGTGACCTCATGTCATTTATTACTCCCTATTTTTTTGGTGCCAAATATGTGCTCACTTTCATTGATGACATCTCAGGCGCACATGGGTGTACTTTCTTAAGTACAATTATGATGTCTTTAATTCATTTCAAATCTTTAAGCCATTTGTGGAGAATCAATTTGGTATTTCTATTCAGTAGATATGTACAAATAAAGGGGGGAATCTTTCAGATATTTTTTCTCTAAATATGGTCTACAATATCATCTTTCAGTTCCCTACACCCCTCTGTAGAATGGTGTGGCAGAGAAAAAGAATGGAATACTTTGGGAGATGGAAAATTGTATGATTCAGTCCAAGTCCATGGATTTGTCTTTTTGGGTAGAGGAGGTCAATTGTGCCAATTATATTTAGAATTGGATGCCCCACAAGGCAGTTTGGCATATGACTCCTGAGGAGGCTTAATCTCATGTAAAGCCTGATGTATCTTATTTTGAGTTTTTTGTAGTGAAGCATGGGCATTTATACCTAATTCTCAAAGGAGAGAAATGGAGTGGAAGAGCCGACAACTCATTTTTTTTGGCTATTGTAAGGATGTAAAGGTGTACAGGTTGTTTGATCCTGATTCTAGAGAGGTCCTACTTCGATAGGATGTCCAATTTGATGAGCGCCTTCTTGGAGTAGATACCCTGACTCCAGCATCTACTTTACTTACCACTACTCCCTCATCTCTTCCAGATTATTTTTAGGATGATGAGGATGATGATCTTGGTGATCCCCATTTACCTCCACCATAAGATGCTCCACAGATGCCTAGATGAGCTCTTGTTACCATTGTGGCTGCCAGATCTCTGGCAGGTGACCCTTCATCTTCCCGCCGCACCTGGTCTCATATTGTGGGTTCTAGCCTTCTGCGTCATGCTATTTTTGGTGATCCTCAATTTTTTTCAGTTGCAACAAGACATTTTGAGTGGGACAGTGCTATGGAGGAGGATTATTCTTCTTTTATGAAGAATCATACATGGGATCTTTGTTCTCTTCCTAAGGGAATAAAGTTAGTGTGATGCAAGTGGTTGTATCATACTAAATTTTTTGTTAATGGTTCTATTGATAAGTACAAGGCACATCTTGTTGCGAAGGGTTTTTCATAGGTTTAGGGTATTGATTACACTGAGACATTTTCCCCTATCACCAAGATGAATTCTATTTGCCTTGTCCTATCCCTCGCAGTTTCTCAGGGATAGCCCATTTTTTAGATAGATGTGAAGTGTGTATTCTTGCACGGTGATCTTACTAAGGAGATTTACATGGAGTAGCCTTACGGATTTGTGCAAGATTCCTCCTTGGTTTGCAGACTTCAATGTTCTTTATATGGTCTAAAACAGGCCCCTCAAGCTTGGTATGAGAAGATGGACTCTTAATTTCTTTCCACAGGACCACTATTCTAGTTCATCTATTTTATCACTCCCTTTATCTGAGTCTAGACAGCCTTTTGAAGTGGGTCTATCAGTTTTAGTATTAAAACCAAATCATGTTTTGTCTCTAGTGTTTTAGAACTCCATGGGTATAGGCTCAATAAGCCCTCATCCTATGTCGTTTAGAGGTCCTTTTCCCTTGTATCCCATCTATTTGAGGAAATCATATCCCTTGACATACTATTCTGAGGATATCTCTACATGTTTGACCTCAGCCTCCACCAGTTCTCCTTTTTAAATCCAGTCCAAGACTATCTGTTCTTCTATGTTATCTAAAGAATATGTGGATACCTTTACCATTCCAGTCACTTTGTGTACTTCTGGCTCCTTGGATGTTGTAGGTGTGAATGTTGAGGAAGGTTTTCCATAGGATCTTGGTGACACTGGAAGTTCTATCAATGAGGGAGTCAGGTCCAGCTTGTACTCTCCCATACCTGTTTCTTCAAGTTTTAAGGTTTTGAAAAAACTTTTCATAACCATGTCCTTGGTAGTTTCAGGAGTGATCGTATCCATAGCCTCCTTGTTATGCGGGATCATACCACTAGCTTTGATATTATTACAAGTGTAGTTAGCATTTGCAGGAATCATCACTTCCACCCCATTATGTGGGAACTTTATGCACTGGTGGAAAGCACATGGCACAACTTGCATTTTGTAAATTCATGGTCTCCCCAACAGGATATTGTAGGCCAAAGGTAGATTCATAACTTGACATGTGACGTTCCTCTCAATTGGTCTAACCTTGATAGGTAGAACGATAAGACATTTGGAGGATCTCTCTTCCTCATCATAAGCTTTGATAGTTATTTTTCTTCTAGAGTTAATTTTCTATTCTAAGAGACCCAGTCTCTTGATTAGATCAAGTGTACATATATTCAATCATGCACCTCCATCTATCAACACGCATCTAACATGGGATTTATGGATAAGGACTTCGATATGGAGGGGTTGATTATGTGGATGTGTCAATGACTTATCATCCTCTTCATAAAAGGAGAGGTAATGTGGTGCTGAGATGTGATTGACCATCACTTGGAACTTGTCTATATCAATATTCTTTCGGATGTTAGCAGCATGTAGAGCTTGTTCTAGAATTTCCCTATGTACCATGGATATTTTGAGTAACTCAAAAATGGAAATTTTGGTAGAGGTTCGTTGCAATTGGTCTACCAAGTCATACTTTGCTCCAGAAATAGTAACCATGTTTTTTTCTAATATTTTAGCAATAGTAATGATAGGAACCTTGGATGTTGATGCTGGTTTTGGGGGTCCTTTCATCGTGACCTGTGCTTGGCTCTATCTTACGACATTTGAGTGGAAAGAAACACCTTTGATTGTGACCACATTGATTGATTTGGTTTTAACGTCTAGCATGTTGATCACATTGTCATTTTTGGAATAGGTGTAGTTCACTTCATTACCTTTCCCTTTAGATGTTTCTCCTTGATTGTAATTAGGGAATGGTTTATTGAATTTTGTATGATCCTCATTGGTAGTGTGTCCATCCACTTTGATCTTTCCACCTTCGATAATGTCTTGAATGACATGTTTAAGCTTAAGGCAATTATTAGTCTTGTGTCCTTTGTTTTTGTGGAAGATACAATAGGAATTATAATCCCACCACCTTGGTTTGACCATTGGTTCCCACGGTTTGGAGTCTAGGATTGTGAGAACTTTTTTATCCAATCGTGTTTTCAAAATAGCCTCAAGGGGTTCTCCCAAAGGAGTGAATGATCTTTGAGGTTTTGAAGTCCATGTCCAACCCTTATTGTTATCATTGTTTGCTTTGGGTATGGGGTTCGTTACCTTAGCATCCTTTCTTGCTTGCATACTATTAGTTAGATTGAACACCTTAGGTTTAGGGTTAATGTTAGAGGACTACTCCGTCATTAACAACATTCTTGTTTTGCTTCCACCATTTAGGATTGGAGTTGGAGTTGTTGGTTTTGTTTTCATTTTGATGGGTGATCTCTCCCCTTTTGATCATGACTTCCTCAATATGGAGGGCATTCTTAATCATTCTATCAAAGCTTGGTGAGTCTTGCATTTGTAATGCGTAGTTTAATTCAAGCACTAGGTTATTAATGAAGATCTCCATCTTCTCTGATTTGGGAATAGCCCTTGAATATCATGCAAAAATCTTCCTCCACCTTTGTAGGAAGTGTGTAAATGATTCACCAATCTTCTGTTTGGTATTACATAGGTCCATCATAGTCACATCATGTTGGATGTTATAGGAGTAATGTTGGATGAATCATTGGATCAACTCCTCAAATGTTTTTACCTTAGGGTTCAATTTTGAGAACCACTCCATGGCATTACCGCCTAGACTTCCTAGAAATAGTCGCATGAGGTAAGTAGGTTTGTGCATGTATTCTATTCTTAGAGCACAAAATTCCCTCACATGAGCATGAGGGTCACTTTCTCCTCTATACTTGTCATACTTTGGTCTTGCCATGTTGGGAGGAAACACGACCATAGTGATACTTTTGTCAAAAGGAAATGGACAAATGGCGTCCAAAGAGTATTTTGTTTTGGGTTTCTCTTTCTCTTGTTTGAGGTCTATGAGCTCTGTTTGCATCCAAGTGAGTTTCTTGGTGAGAATGGATATAGGATTTGGTACATCCTTTTCCTTGAGATTTTCTACATCATAATCCTTAGGTAATTTGACACCTGTGGATGCTAGATGGAGGAAATATTTCTCTTTATCCTCGTCAATCATTTTCTCCATTATTTTATGGAATCTTTTGCTCTATTTGAGTTTTTCATATTCTTCTTCAGTGATTTCATTCTAACTTCCAAACTCAAACAAAGGATGGTCAAACTTGGGTTCTTCTTCTTCATCAGTATCTTCGGGATTTTGGTGTTTGCCATTGTTATATTCCTCAAAAGCCTCACTCCATCTGCGAGTGTCACTATCCATTTGTGGGGATTCTAGATTGAGTAGGGAACTACAATATGTTTCCTCTTGAAAGTGTGGTGTTTTAGGAGGCACTTTTGATCCTTTAGACGTGTACTTGTTGCATCTTGTGTTAACCATGAAGTTGTTTCTCAACGTTGTCAATGTTTCCCAATAGTGCAAGTGAGAGTTTCAAACCGTTCAAGTGGGTGTGTCTAGGTAAGAGTAACTATTTGTTGTTGGTGGATATAAATGATTCCAGCATTAGAGGGTTAGATTGCCCTGATAGTGAGCTAGGAACCAAGTTGTTGGTAGAAAATGGGTAGACCACACGTATTGAACCGATCGTGAAAGACTAACTAAGCATGCAAGGTAGACATTTGAAAAAGTTTTGAAACTTCAATAGGGAGACTAGAAAAGACAACAAGAACTAGTAAAGAGCCAAAAGGGTATCCCAATCCACTAATATTTTCTGAGGGGTAGGTCTGTAAGTGCCCACTATGCCAAATGCGAGCCTCCAAATGCAACCTAGGAAACCCTGGATGTGAACTTCTGATGCCCCAGATGTGGATCTTGAATACCAGATGCAAACCAAGATCCCAAATGCGACTTTATGTTGACCAAATGCTACTCAGGAAACCAGATATGGACCAGGAAATCCAGGATACAAACTTATGATGGATTGTCAGATTTTGATTGATTTCTAGAAAGTACAATTTTGAAGTGCATGAATTTGTTTGTTTCCAGATTATATAGGAGGTGTCGTAATGTGTGAAAAACACTTGTACTCCAGGGTTTGAAATTTTTTGATTGTTTTAAGGAGCTTATCTTTTTAATGGCTTTTTGAACACATCAAACAACATTGCATTGATAGGGAGGTAAAACAGACACACAGTTTGTTCCTTTTCTCTAGGTAGAGGATGAAAATCTTTACTCGTTAACTTAGGCACACACTCAAATGTTAATCAGAATACAACCATCACCAAGCATGCAATGGCTCCAGTCATGATACTGTATTAGCCGACTCCAAATGCAAGTGAGGGCATGATATGACAAGTGTCTTGGGGCAATTAATTTTTTCCTTTCACAAAGATTATCACCCTTTCAGGGATGAATAAGGAATTCTTTCAGTTGAAATTGTTGTCTATTATTGGGAAATCAGTTCAAAACCGTCCCCCATAGAATTGCACAAGGCAAAATTGAGGTGTATAGCCCTATGAGTACCTGAATATATGTAGTCTTGCAAGCAAGATTCAAGCAGCTCTGCTCTACATATACCACAGCATGTTCAAGGAATGATGTCGAAAACCCATGAACAAAACCGACTTCATCTTCTGAGGCTTTAGCCTACGAGGAAGAAACTATTTATAGTGAGTTGGAAGGATTGGCTTAAAACCTGTCCTCACTTGGGTCATTCCTGGGAGATTTTTTCCTCAACCGACAGGCCCTCTACAATTAAATGTGTGTACAAAGGATTGGTGAGCTTTGGATGTCTGGATTTATAATTCTTCTTCTGAAGAAGAGCATACTCTCCTAATCTAAGACATTTTCTCCCAAAACAAAGGAAAACAACAGTTCTTTCCCTCAAGCAATGTTGTGCCTAATTTAGATGTTCCTATTTAATGAAAACAGAATGCTTGAAAAAAAAGTTGCCTTGTTCAATTAGCTACAATATTTAATGAGTTTGCTTGTTCAATTTTTGTGTCCCAAAAAAAGAAATTATACGATGTAGTTGTTCAGTTATCCCGCAATCTTTAAATGCTTTTTGTTTGTCCAATTACTAATCCAAAAGAAATTATACGATTGAACTTGTTCATTTATGCCACAAATTTAATGCTTTGTTTTTGTCCAATTACTGATTCCAAAAGAATTATACAATGTGATTGCTTGTTCATTTATGCCACAAATTTAATGCTTTGTTTTTGTCCAATTACTGATTCCAAAAGAATTATACAATGTGATTGCTTGTTCATTTACCCCCAGTTTTCACCACAAATGATAAAACAATGCCCAACTTTCTGATTTTCCTCGAGAGGAAAAGAGAATATTAGCTGGTTGTTTTAGTAAGTGTGAAGAAAAGGTCTTAAGTTTTGGAAAAACTTTGAAAGGGGTTAGTATTTGAAAACAACTAAAAAGAATCATGCAACCACACATGTTAGTAATGTCTTCCGAGCTCTGAATAGAACCTACAATCACTCGTTAAGCTATTCAAAATGTCAAGAAACACAACTTGTTAGTCGTTAGATTTAAGCAAATGAAGGCCAAAATAATGTTAACCATATGTGAGCCAAGAATTTTAGTATGTGAGGTAGGAAACTGTATGCAAACCTATGCTACCAGATACAAACTTCTAGTGACTAGATACGAGCCAAAACTGAATTTGATCCAGGAAACCCTGGATACAAGCCTAGAAAACCATGATACAAACTAGGAAGTCACGGTGCAAGCAAATCCACTAGATACGAGCTTTCCCAACCAGATGCAGACCTAGAATTGAAAACTAGGATGACAATTTGAGGAAAAATAGTTAGAAAAAGGGACCAAGATGGAAATTTTACCCCACGGTGGGCGCCAGAAATGTGTGTGTATATTTGTGCACCTGTTGCCTGTGACACAACACTTCAATAAGTCATTTTTTTAGTGAGAAACAAGGGTTAATGAGCATATAAAACCCTAACATTGACCTATTGCTTTCTAATTAGGATGAGTGTAGAAAATAACATAACAGCCCTCAGATTATGCTAATACCAGTGACATAAACAACCTAGCATGAAAGATTCAAGTTTAAAACAACTATTTGATTACTTAAGCATGTATATTAGTCTAAAAATGAGCATTATAACCATGTAAGAAAGTAGCTATGGAGTGTGCATGAAGCTATGAAGGAATGGGTAGCATAACATTGCTTTGAGACCCCTTCAAAATCTTGGCATAACAACACTACTATTCAAAAATTGAGGCTTATTATGAGCTCCAAATCCCTTCAATTTATAGAAGAATGGGGGAGAGAGAGAGAGAGAGAGGAGACAAGGTTCATTAATGGAGCCCCTAAGGTCATTAATGAAGTGGGTGAGCCATTAATTCCTTGGGCATTAATGAGGGATGGGCAAGAGGGAATATCCATTAATGGCTCATTAATGAAATTCATTTAAGAGGCATGGGATAGAGTAACGCTCAACTTGGCAAGTTGGTCCTTAGAGAAGTCATGCTTGAGAAAGTTGACTTTCTCAATTGGGTTGAGTCCCTAATCACTTCCTTAATGGAATGTGACATCGTTAGGAAATGGGTTAGAATTAGATTAGGATTAGAAGGTTAACAAGGGTGAATGGGTTGGGAAAGTTTTGAACCTAGGGTCCAAGTGGTTGAGTTGGGTTAGGTTGGGGGTTTAGAGGAATATTAATGAAATGAATTAAACTTATTTAATTCATTCAAAAATAGGATATTAATTATTTAAACACTTAATTGTTTTTTAATAATTAAAGGACTATAGTTAATTAGTTAGATTAATCAAGCTAGGGGATTGGTTCTTTTGCAAGTGAGAAAATGTTTTAGGACCTTATTTAATTCCTAGTAAATTAATTATTTTAGCCATCTATTTGATCGATTATTATTTTTGGCTAAAGCAATTAACTTAGTGATTTTGATCAGCTTAGGAAATTAAATTGATTCAAAGAATTATGCTAAGGAGTAACAGAGTCGTTTAGACATAATTGAGGGTATGATCACACTTAGGAAAAATAGGGTCTTTAGTCATAACAGACCAAATTAGGGTGGTTACATTTGCCCCTGTTTGAATTGATGTGTGAGCAGCGCATTGATTCAAAGAAAGTTTAATTGACTTCAGAAAGTTTGAGAATTCCATTCTTGGTTGTCGAACAAAATGCTGATGTGATCAGTCTCACACTTGATTGAACTAAACTGATAGTATTGATTTTGAACTTGATTGTTGTCTAAAGATCAATAAAAGACCTTAAAGATAGTAATTCTGAACTTGGTTGTTGTCCAAAGATTGATAATACCAATTCTGAACTTGGTTTTTGTTCAAAAGCTAGTATGAAGCTGCTAGGAGCTTAATAAGAATCTTTTAAAATGAGGAAACACAAGATATCTAGCTTATGAGAACCAAAGCTTTCTATCCAAGAGTTTTGACTTAGTCAAGGAAACTGTTATGCCCCTAGTTTGTTTGATAACGAAGTCATTTTAATGTTGTTTTGAGCAATTTTAATTGATGATAGTGTGATCATGCCTCCTCGAGAACAAAATCAAATAGGAAAATAATAAAGCCCTCCTAAAAAAAGACATCACTTGAAGCGATTGATTGAACTGGGAAGGAATCTAGTAGAAGAAAAGATGATGCATTTTCAAAAAAAACACAAAATTACCAAGTTAATGACACAAAAGTGTGAACTCTACCTATGAGAAAATGACATTTGACCAAGACATATGATGAATAATGTGCGTTGTGATGATATAGAACTCATAAAATTGCCGATATGAAGCTTGTATTTCATATTTAAGACCCACGGAGCAATTCTGCATTTTTGGAACCGAACAAAATTTTTTGGTTGTATAGTGTAGAATAGTGTAGTCACATTCGAATTCATTCATGATAGATCAATGAGAGAATGAAAATGGAGTAGCTGTTGTGTGGAAGAGGTTTCAGAGCCTCTGGAATGCTCAAAAGTCAAATATATATATCAAAAAAATAACCTTTTCACTATTCATTTTTACATTCACTCATAGTAAAATCAGAGCTCTGTAGAGAAGATGGTGTTCCCATTGCGATGACATCATTTTGAGCTTAGCCAGCGACACCAGCGACCAGCCGAGTATGCACCACCGATAAGTACTTGAAAACCTACCTTGTCAACTCAGCATTTCACTTTTTTGTGTTTTCTAGCAAGAGTTATAGGGATTTGAAAATTGGATCGAATCCGGGATTCTAGATCGCATGTCAAAAACACGCATCACATTTGGGGTTTTCCAAATCACACCCTGTGATAACCAAATTTTGGGTTGTATCCAGACTTTTCTAGATCGCATTTGGTTTTAGCAATTGTGAGCCCTTTTTTAGTAAGAAATTAAGTTTATGTCATACCTTGTGTCCAGGGTTGTACCCAGTTTTCTGGGTCGCATCCAGCAAATCCTGGATCACACCCAGCATGCCCCATCGTATCCTATACTTTTCAGGATCGCATCCAGTAAACTAGATCGCACATGGTCATTTAGAATTGTATCTGGTAGTTAGACTTAGGTTTTTCTCTCATTGTGAATTTTTGATCACTGTTGTTGTCCTTGAGTACTTAGCTAATGCTATTGTCTATATTTTTGCAAATAGATGGAGTAATAATGTATCCTTGAACCTGTATTTTTCTTTGTGTATATATCCTTTTTTATGTAGTTTCCTTTAGAGGACCACATCTAGACCGTGTCCTTTCCTTGGGTAGTCAGCTGACGAACAATGAGATAGACACAGTAGCCCGCTGTGGATTGAGATATCTGATAGATTTACCTAACATCAGGGTAAATTGAGGGTTGTTGACTGTGCTTGTTGAGAGATGGCATTCGGATCACAACACCTTCCATCTGCAGACTGGGGAGATGACTGTGACTCCCAAGGATGTATTGAGGATCCTGTGTGTTCCAGTGATGGGGTGCGAGGTGCGCTTTGAGTCTACAGCTGCGGTGGCTATAGGTGTAGCGCAGAGATTCTTCATGGATCATACAATTGCACAGAGGCACATCTCTTGAGATTATTTGTGTGATTACAATGATCATTTACCAGTGTACCTTACAGGTTTGATTGGCAACATTCTGATGCCAGATAGGGGCTAGCACAGGTTTCTTGTCAGTTGGGTTGACATGTTAGAGCAGATGGTAGTACATCGCTGATTGGCTTGGGGGACCTGTATCCTTGGCTAGATGTATAGGGAGTTGCATGAGATAGTGTACCAGTACACTAGGAGCATGACTGTAGGAGTTCTGATCTTGCAGATATGGGCCTGGGAGCACATCCCAGTCACATGACCCATTGTAGTGAGGCAGTGGGAACTTGAGCTCCCTTTTGTATATATGTATGTAGGTTTGATACAATAGCCCTATCTGGGCAAGGTGGAGTACTAGAGATTCCTTTTTGATGATCTCACTGCAGTAGTATGGCGCCCATACCTAGAGTGTGAGGAGTGGGTCACTGATAGGGGGCAGATCCCCTTTGTGTTTCAGAGTAGGTACCTAATCGGCCATACCCGATATGTTATTAAGAGATTCTTTCCTTCTAGGGTGTTGTGACAGTATGGTCAGAGACAGGGTCAGAGTGGTGATACCATTATCTATGCACATATCAGAGATGAGGTGCGGTCCTGGGGTGCACAGTTATTATATGAGACCGCCCACTAGGATATCCTAGATATGGTAGGTGTAGACTAGGACCAGTGCCTGGATGTGATGGATGCAGGATGTACCTGGGGATATGCAGCAGAGATGTAGGAGCATCCATTCCTGAGATTTACTATACCAGAGGATGCCATTCCTCACATAAAGGACCCTTTGGATTATGATGATGCTAAGGATCAGCCTGCCCGAGGTCGAGGAGGTGCATAGAGGGAGAGGGCGCTTAGGAGGAAAGGTAGAGGGAGAGATGGAGGACAAGATGGTAGGAGAGATGGGACGCATCCTCCTCTAGATGATGACGATGATGGAGATGATATGGGTGGTGGTGGTGTGGCTGTTGACAGAGGTAGTGTGAGTGGTAGTGGAAAGGATAGGCACCAGAGATTTAGATTTGTAGTTCCTCAGAGGGATCCTGGTCCACTCCTTACTAGGGATCAGTAGTGATAGAGGCAGCATGGGTCACAAGATAGACCACAGGGTAGAGGAAAGGATAGGCCTCAGGGCTAGGATACAGGTAGAGGTGGAGATCCTCTTTCTAGGTGTGAGAAAGAGAGAGAGCAGCTCCGAGCCAGGATCACTACTAAAGATGCCTTACTAGTAGATAAGGATACACATCTTGAGCCTTTGAGAGCAGAGAGGGATAGAAAGGGTGATATGCTCAGAGCTGAGAGAGATGCACATTCCCAGACAATAGTTTACCAGGGACAGAGGGCCAGATATTACTATGCCCTTTATTATGCAGCAGTTCCAGAGGGTCAGAGAGCACCTTCCTTTTCATGGTTAGCTCAGTAGTCAAAGGGGGGCATTCCACCTCTAGCATCTCCATTTATACCACCTCCTCCTCCTCCAGATCAGGGAGAGGGGGCAGGGAAGAGTTGATATTTTGTACCATCTGTATCACATGGTTATTTTGAGATTATACTTGTATATTTGGATCCTGCTAAGATCCCCTCTATTGTACTATGATATTGTAACGATGTATTTTTTATTCTATCTGGTATTCTGATACTTTGATACTCTTGATGCATACTGCTCCATATTTTTGATCTGTACCATGTGGTTATATGATATATATCTGATGCAGCTTCCCGATTCTGACATGTTGCATGAGTTCTTTCTTCTTTGATAGATGTGATTTGCACATGTGATGTATGTTTTACCTTGGTCTCATGATGAGTTATATTGTGTATATGATGACATCATTTATGCATTTTGTTAGATTTATCACTGATATAAACATGTTTTAAATGGTATTATGTGGAATATGCAAAATGGATGTTTTTGATTTTTTTCTTTTGTGCAAAATAGATGTATGGATGCACTTAGGATGGAAAAATAAATGCTATGGATGAATGCTTTATTTTAGTATTTTCCTTTTCCACTTCATATGAATGCAAAATGTATGCTATGGATGTGCAATGATATTTGATATCAGTAATAATAATGTAATTAACTTGGATTTAGAAGAAGAAAAATTGAGTTAAGTTGGAGCTCAAAAAATGTTGTAATGCTTTTTCTTTCTTGTTTTTGCCTTATGCAATGTTTAAAATGTAATGATATGAAGACTCATAGGACTTTGTCACTGATATGAAAATGTATAGCTTTTTATCATCATTGGGCACTCTTTCAGAATGGATACCACCTGATAGTACAACCATCACTATTACCCACTAATATTATGATAATATGAATACTATGTTTTATTGAAATGTCATAAAGTGACTTAGCCATCAAGGCATAGAAGCTAGGATAACAAAATAGTCACCTTCCTTTTAATATATCAGATTCTGTATAAGGTAAGATATTAGACCCACAATAACCTTGAAAATTCATATCCTTGGGTACATTATGCTTTGTATACCTTAGTGGGAATCTAACTTAGAAAACAAACAAGGAGATTGTCCCAAACTCACCATAGTTTACACGTAACAAAGATCGAGATATATGCGGCTATCCACTCTGTGTGGCAGCTCTTACCATAAACATCTATGTTAGGTAAAATTTATAGGATCATACAAGAACAATCACCATATGCAGAAAACCAAGAAGCATTATGTCCCCCATCCTTGTGACTCTTTGTCTTTGCGCAGAAGTCATTGAGTAACTAAGAAGACATAATAAATCATCAATTGTGAATCAAGAAAATAAAATTTATAATTACTTAGATGCCCCTAGTTGAAAACATCATCAAGAAATGAAAGAATCATAATCAAACCAATATTAAACTATGTGTTTAAGTAGTACTTGTTCATTCATTTGTCAAACATAGTAAAGATTCATCAATCAGAAAGTTGGAATACAAGCAATATGGTGTTTTATGTCTGTGCATTGATAGGATAAACCATTCATGTTTGTGGTCCAACATAGCTTTGTAGGAACTTTGTTAATCTAAATGTCATGTCTGGATAAGTGATGTCTGAAAAGACATCCTCATTTTGAAAAGTGACATCGTTTTGCATGTATCAAGAAACATTGTGTTTGTGAGGTAAACCATCCTGAAGCAACCTGGAAAATGCAACCTACCATGCTAGCAAAGATGCCCCCAGTGTAGAATGACCTATTCCTAAGACATAAATGCAGACAAATCCCAAGCAAGGATAAGATAACCATTTAGGAAATGAAGTCAGCGTTTGAGCACAGGTGTAATTATGAAGGCCTAGTGTCAGCAATGTATTGATAGATGGAGCGCTAAACACAAGTGATGCCTAATTGCTAGGTTTTCACCACTTGGAAATATCTTTTCTTTCTTTTTGCTACCAAGATGCCTATTTTACCAAGTGCTCATCAAGGAACTTTTCTCTTTTTTTGATTTTTTTTTTTGCTATTTTTTCTTTTTTGAATGTTTTTGTAGTATCAAGGCGCCTGTTGACCAAGTTTTCACCAAGGATACCCTTTCTTCAGGACCTTTTCCACTATTTTTGGATCTCTTTAGAATCAATTTTCTGAATGTTTTTGGTATTTTCTGAAAACTATTTCGATGTACACGCTCTGCTAGCTAGACATCAAGCATAGAAGCACTTCAAATGTAGAGTGTTGATAGTATCCAAAAGAACATCTCCCTCAGGTGTAGCTAGTTGATATGCTCCAGTCCCAAAAGTAGCAGTGATAACATAAGGTCCCAGCCAGTTAGGTTCAAACTTTCCTCTCTGCTCTCTATTAGGCTAGTTCTTAGGATTCTCCTTGAGGATGAGATCTCCCACTTCAAACTTTCATGGCTTTACCTTTTTATTGTACACTTTGGACATTCGTGCTTGGTACACCTTTAGGTGATCAAACGCCTGTTGTCTGCGCTCATCTAGTAGGTCTAAAGAATTCACCTGATCAATGCGGTATTGCTCATCAGTAACTAGACCTTGTAAAGATATCCACAAAGATGGGATTTCAACCTCAGTAGGTAGTACTGCTTTAGTGCCATAGACTAGAGCAAATGGCATGTCTCTAGTTGGTGTTTTGATGCTTGTTCTATAGGCCCATAGTGTCGGATTCACTTGTAGATACCAGTCTCTACCAGACTTACTCACAGTTTGGTGTAGAATCTTGAGAATATACTTGTTAGATACCTCAACTTGTCCATTACCTTGAGGGTAATAGATTGAGGAACAATGTTGAGTGATATGGAACTGTTCACAAAGGTCATCAATGTCTTGATTTTTAAATTGGCCCCCATTGTCTGTTACAATTGAAGAGGGTATCCCATATCTACAAATAATGTAGTTCAAAATGAACATAGCCACCTATTTTCTAGTGGCTTTGATTAGTGGCATGGCCTTGACCCACTTTGTGAAATACTTAGTGGCTGTAATGATGAATTTGTGTCCATTTGAAGAATTAGGATATATTTGTCCAACCAAGTCAGAGGCCCATTGCTGAAATGGCCAATGTGTGATAAAAGGTATAAGTTCTCTGGCAGGAGCATGGATGAGATTCTCATGCATTTGGCATTTAAGACAAGCTTTAGAAAATTGAATAGCATTCTTTTCCATGGTAGGCCAGTAATAGCCTACTCTGAGCAGTTTCTTTGCTAATGAAAAGTCGTTTGAGTGTGATCCACATACACCTTCGTGGACTTCTTTTAATGCAAGATTAGACTCTTCAAGCTCTAAACATCTAAGGAGCGTACTATCAAGACCTCATTGATATAATTTATTAGTTATGAGGACATAATGCGATGTTGTCCTAATCAGGGCTCTTTTCTCATTTGTAGATAGATTAGCATGAATTGTTTGGTCAGTAAGGTAGGTAATGATATTCGTATACCGAGATTGGTCTGGTGTGTTCAAAGCACATATGACTTGGTATTCAAGGGTATCAAATGTGGGATAGGATAGTTCTTCCACCAAGAAGTCATAGTGGAATTGATGTTCTTCTAGTTGTAACATGGATGTCAAGGTAGCCATAGCATCTGCAACTTTATTCTCTGATCTTGGTATCTGCTGGAAGGTGACAAAGACAAAGTACTTCTTCAAGTCATCAACCAGTTTCTTGTAGGGCATTAAATTATCATCTTTCATTTGGTACTCCCCATTGAACTGATTGATAATTAATTGGGAGTCACCATATACGTGTAACTCTAAAATCTTCCACTCCATCGCTAGCTTGAGTCCGTTTACCAATGCTTCATATTCTAAAATATTTTTGGTGCATGGAAACATCAATTTGTAAGACTTGGGAATCTTGTAACCTTGAGGAGTTATGAATAGGACCCCTGCTCCAGAGCCTTCTTGAGTGAATGAGTCGTCAAAGTACATTTTCTATGGATATTCAGTTAGATGCATGATAGTTTCATCAGGGAATTCAATTGTTAGAGGTTCATCATCCTAGAGTGGTGAATCAGCCAATTGATCTACAAGGACATGTCCTTTAATAGCTCTCCTTTCTATGTATTCAATGTCAAACTCAGTTAGAATCAAGACCCATTTTTCCAAATGCCCTGTTAATGTTGTTCTACTTAGGAGATATTTTAGAGGATCTATCTTAGCAATGAGCCTCACTGTATAAGAAAGCATGTAGTGTCTCAATTTTTGTGATGTGAAGATGACTGCTAAGCATGCTTTTTCAATAATGTTGTAATTGAGCTCATAGGCGACTAGTGTTCTAATAATGTAGTAGATAGCTCTTTCTTTCTTTGTTTCATCCTCTTGTGCTAGAAATACTCCTAAGGATGTAGTTGTATCTGAAATGTATAGGAGTAAGGGCTTCCCATGAATAGGTAGTATAAGAATAGGAGGAGTAGCCAGGTATCCTTTCAATTCTCTGAAGTTTGTTTCACAGTGTTCATCCCATTTGAAGGTAACCCCTTTGTGTAGTAGTTTGGTAAAGGGTTGTGCCCTATTTGCAAGTTGGGACATGAATCTCCAAATGGACTAGAGTCTCCCTTGTAGTGGCCTCATTTGACTGATGTTGCGTGGAGGATCCATCTCTAGTATATCCTTAACTTTAGCGGGGTCTACCTCAATTCCTTTTGCTAAAACAATGAATCCTAGGAGCTTCCCTGATTGGACCCCAAAGGCACATTTCTTTGGGTTGAGCCTGAGTTGGAACTGTGCCAAATGAAACAATATTTTTCTTAAGTCACCAATGTGAGTACCTCTTTCTTTGGACTTAGCCAATGTGTTGTCCATGTAGTCCTCCTTGTTTTTGTGCATCATGTCATGGAATATAGTTGTCATGACTCTTTGATATGTTGCGCCTGCATTCTTTAGCCCAAATGGCATGACGTTCCAGCAAAAAGTCCCCCATGCGCATGTAAATGTAGTTTTCTCTTGATCCTCAGGGGTAATTTTGATTTGGTTACAGCCCAAGAATCCATCCATTAAAGAATACATCTAGTAGCCTGTTGTGAGGTCTATGATCATGTCAATGTTAGGTAGAGGGAAGTCATCTTTTGGACATAATTTTTTTAAGTCTCTGAAGTCTATATACATCTTGATAGATTTATCAGTTTTAGACACGGGGACCACATTGAAAATCCATCCTGCATAGGCAATGACTCAGATAAATCTAGTTTTCAACAACTTTTCTAGCTCTGCTTTTACTAATAATGCAACATGAGAATGCATCTTTCTAAGTTTCTGTTTCACGGGCTTGATCCTGGGAGCTATATATAAGTGATGCATGATTAGATTAGGATCTAGCCCTGACATATTGGTATAAGACCATGCAAAGTTGATCTTCTTCTCTTTCAGGAATTCCATGAACTGTGTCTTCTCTTCTTCAAACAATGATTGTGCAAGATGTACTATTTGAGAATCTTCAACGGTGCCCAAATTTACTGGCTGTGTTGGTTCAATTAGTACTGAAGACCTTTCTTGAAAGTGTTTGGGAAGGATATCAAGATTCTCATCCTTTGGCACCTCTAAGAGGTTTTCACCATTAAATACATCTTTTCTCTTTACTATTTTGGGATCTGATACTGCCACAAAGTGGTTTTCACCATCAGTCCTCTTTTTTCTTAGTTTTTGGCTGAGAAACTTGATATCCTCCTATGACATGTTCTCACTCCTTGCATTGGTGGAAGAAGGGTAAGTTTCACAAGCATTGAGATAACAATCTAGGGTGTGGTCATTAGGAAAGTCAAGGATAGGAGTAGGATCTGTTTCAGTCCAATCAATTAGGTCTAGAAGTATCAATGATAGGGAGTCAGACTCTGGGAAGGACAACATCATGCTAGAATCAAGACCATTAACCCACATGACATGGTCTGTTAAGTTAATTTCTTCAATGTTTAGATCAATAAGAGTGAGATTATTGTTAAAAGGGTCATTGTTAGTTATATGCGGACCAAACTCTAGTGACTCATTAGTAGAAATCTCATCATCATCTCTCCGTAAAAGGAGGCTTCTTGCTTGTAGCCTATAAAATTCTTCCAGACATATGTAATTACCAGTTTCTCCATCAATGATCAGGGGAAGGAACTCTTCTTCTACTTTAGGATTATCAGTGTCATTGGGAGGAGTGTTAGACTATTTATGAGGAGCTGAGGGTTCCACAAACATGTGAATTGTATCTATTCTAATATCTTTAGTGGTGACAGATAGCTCTTCCCATTCATAATCATGAGAGTTGGTGACCTCATTATTGGATCTATTTAAGTATTCAGTAATGGTTATTAGATGTACCTAATTAGCTACTTGTGGATCAAAGTGGGGTACATCAAGGATATGTGAAACTGTGACCAATTACCCCCAGTTAGGATGTAAATCCTATTGTCAGGGTGTCTCTTGATTAATTGTTTCTATTAATGATATCTTTGGACTAGTTGGTATGGTGTCTCCTACCTCTTGAATGGGAGGTTGTGCTAACAAGGGAGTGTGAAGATCTTGTGGTACCTCAAAGCTAGGTACATAGCATTCTCCTTGGTAGTTAGGATCCTCTATGTCAACATGTAATAATCTTTCATAGGACCACTGTTCTAGTTCATCTATTTTATCACTCCCTTTATCTGAGTCTAGACTCCCTTTTGAAGCGGGTCTATCAGTTTTAGTATTAAAACATAGTCATGTTTGGTCCCTGGTGTTCCAGAACTCCATGGGTATAGGCTCAATAAGCCCTCATCCTGTGTTGTTTAGAGGTCCTTTTCCCTTGTATACCATCTATTTGAGGAAATCATATCCCTTGCCATATTGTTTCGGGGATATCTCTACATGTTTGACCTCAGCCTCCACCGATTCTCCTTTGTAAAGCCAATCCAAGACTGTCTGTTCTTCTATGTTATCTAAAGAAGATGTGGATGCCTTTACCATGCCAGTCACTTTGTGTACTTATGGCTCCTTGGATGTTGTAGGTGTGAATGTTGAGGAAGGTTTTCCAAAGGATCTTGGTGACACTGGAAGTTCTGTCAGTGAGGGAGTCAGGTCCAGCTTGTACTCTCCCATACCTATTTCTTCAAGTTTTAAGGTTTTGGCAAAACTTTTCATAACCATGTCCTTGGCAGTTTCAGGAGTGATCGTATCCATATCCTCCTTGTTATGAGGGATCATACTACCAGCTTTGATATTATTACAAGTGTAGTTAGCATCTGCAGGAATCATCACTTCTACCCCATTTTGTGGGAACTTTATGCACTGGTGGTAAGTAGATGGCACAACTTACATTTCGTGAATCCATGGTCTCCCCAACAGGATATTGTAGGCCAAAGGTAGATCCAGAACTTGACATGTGACATTCCTCTCAATTGGTCTGACCCTGATAGGTAGAACGATAAGACCTTTGGAGGATCTCTCTTCCTCATCATAAGCTTTGATAGTTATTTTTCTTCTAGATTCAATTGTCTATTCTAAGAGACCCAGTCTCTTGATTAGATCAAGTGTACAAATATTCAATCCTGCGCCTCCATCTATCAACATGCATCTAACATGGGATTTATGAATAAGGACTTTGATATGAAGGGGTTGATTATGTTGATGTGCCAATGATTTATCATCCTCTTCAGAAAAGGAGAGGTAATGTGGCACTAAGATGTGATTGACCATCGCTTGGAACTTGTCTATATTAATATCCTTTTGGACATTAGTAGCATGTAGATCTTGTTCTAGAATTTCCCTATGTACCATGGATATTTTGTGTAACTCAAAAAATGAAATTTTAGCAAAGGTTCGTTGAAATTGGTATACCAAGTAATACTTTGCTCCAAGAGTAGTAACCACGTGTTTTGTTATTGTTTTAGGAATAGTAATGATAGGAACCTTGGACGTTGATGCTATTTTTGGGGGTCCTTTGATCGTGACCCGTGCTTGGCTCCGTGTTATGGCATTTGAGTGGAAAGAAATGCCTTTGATTGTGACCACATTGATTGATTCGGTTTTGATGTCTAGCATGTTGATCACATTGTCATTTTTGGAATAGGTGTGGTTCACTTCATTACCTTTCCCTTTAGATGTTTCTCCTTGATCATAATTAGGGAATGGTTTATTGAATGATGTATGATCCTCATTGGTAGTGTGTCCATCCACTTTGATCTTTCCACCTTTGATAAGGTCTTGAATGACATGTTTAAGCTTAAGGAAATTATTAGTCTTGTGTCCTTTGTTTTTGTGGAAGATACAATAGGAATTATCATCCCACCACCTTGGTTTGACCATTGGTTCCCACAGTTTGGAATCTGGGATTGTGAGAACTTTGTTATCCAATAGTGTTTTCAAAATGGCCTCCAGGGGTTCTCCCAAAGGAGTGAATGTTATTTGAGGTTTTGAAGTCCATGTATGACCCTTGCTGT
The DNA here is from genome assembly GCA_018584345.1 of Thuja plicata. Classification (NCBI taxonomy): domain Eukaryota; kingdom Viridiplantae; phylum Streptophyta; class Pinopsida; order Cupressales; family Cupressaceae; genus Thuja; species Thuja plicata. Next base: position 326,879 of record MU224605.1, on the reverse strand, counting down.
TATCATTGTTTGCTTTGGGTATGGGGGTCATTACCTTAGCATCCTTGCTTTCTTGCATACTATTAGTTAGATTGAACACATCAGGTTTAGGGTTAATGTTAGAGGCATCAACTACTTTGTCATTAACAACATTCTTCTTTTGCTTCCACCATTTAGGCTTGGAGTTGGAGTTGTTGGTTTTGTTTTCATTTTAAAGGGTGATCTCTCCCCATTTGACCATGACTTCCTCAATACAGAGGGCATTCTTAATCATTTTTTCAAAGCTTGGTGAGTCTTGCATTTGTAATGTGTAGTTTAATTAAGGCACCAGGTTATTAACGAAGATCTCCATCTTCTCTGATTCGGGAATGGCCCTTGAATATCATGCAAAAATCTTCCTCCACCTTTGTAGGAAGTGTGTAAATGATTCACAAGCTTCTATTTGGTATTACATAGGTCCATCATAGTCACATCATGTTGGATGTTGTAGGATTAAGTTTGATGAATCATTGGATCAACTCCTCGAATGTTTTGACCTTAGGGTTCAGTTTTGAGAACCACTCCATGGCATTACAGCCTAGACTTCCTGGAAATAGTTGCATGAGGTAAGTAGGTTCATGCATGTATTTTATGCTTAAAGCACAGAATTCCATCACATGATCGTGTGGGTCAGTTTCTCCTATATACTTGTCATACTTTGGTCTTGCCACATTGGGAGAAAACAGGACCATAGTGATACTTTTGTTAAAAGGAAATGGACAAATGGCGTCTAAAGAGTTTTTTTTTGGGGTTTCTCTTTCTCCTATTTGAGGTTTATGAGCTCTATTTGCATCAAAGTGAGTTTCTTGGTGAGAATGGATATAGGAGTTTGTACCTCCTTTTCTTTGAGCTTTTCTACATCATAATCCTTAGGTAATTTGACACTTGTGGACGCTACATGGAGGAAATATTTCTCTTTATCCTCGTCAATCATTTTCTCCATTATTTTATGGAATATTTTTCTCTATTTGAGTTTTTCATATTCCTCTTCAGTAAAACATTTCTCACTGCCAAACTCAAATAAAGGACGGTCAAACTTGGGTTCTTCTTCTTCATCAGTATCTTCAGGCTTTTGGTGTTTGCCATTGTTATATTCCTCAAAAGCCTCACTCCATCTACGAGTGTCACTATCCATTTGTGGGGAGTCTAGATCAAGTAGGGAACTAGGAGATGTTTCCTCTTGAAATTGTGGTGTTTTAGGAGGCACTTTCGATCCTTTAGACATGTACTTGTTGCGTCTTGTGTTAACCATGAAGTTGTTTATCAATGTTGTCAATGTTTCCCAATAGTGCAAGTGAGAGTTTCAAACCGTTCAAGTGGGTGCATCTAGGTAAGAGTAACTATTTGTTGTTGGTGGATATAAATGATTCTAGTGTTAGAGGGTTATATTTCCCTAATAGTGATCTGGGAACCAAGTTGTTGGTAGAAAGCAGGTAGACCACATGTATTGAACCGATCGTGAAAGACTGACTAAGCATGCAAGGTAGACGTTTGAAAAAGTTTTGAAACTTCAATAGGGAGACCAAAAAAGACAATAAGAACCAGCTAAAGAGCCAAAAGGGTATCCTAATCCACTAATATTTTTTGAGGGGTAGGTCTATAAGTTCCCACCGTCCTAGATGTGACCCAGGAAACCCTGGATGTGAACTTCTGATGCCCCAGATGCGGATCTTGAATACCAGATGCAAACCAGGATCCTAAATAAGACTCTATTCTGACCAAATGCTACTCAAGAAACTAGATACAGACCAAGAAATCTAGGATACAAACTTATGATGGATTGTCAAATTTTGATTGATTTCTGGAAAGTATGTTTTCGAAGTGTGTGAATTTTTTTTATTTCTAGATTGTATTAGGAGGTGTCGTAATGTGTGAAAAACACTTGTACTCCAGGGTTTGAAATTTTTTGATTGTTTTAAGGAGCTTATCTTTTTAATGGATTTTTGAACACATCAAATAGCATTGCATTGTTAGGGAGGTAAAACAGACACACAGTTTGTTCCTATTCTCTTGGTAGAGGATGAAGATCTTTTCTCATTTACTTAGGCACACACTCAAATGCTAATCAAAATACAGCCATCACCAAACACACAATGGCTCTAGTCATGATGTTGTATTAGCTGAATCCAAATGCAAGTGAGGGCATCATATGACAAGTATCTTGGGGCAATTACTTTTTTCCTTGCACAAATATTATCACCCTTTCGGGGATGAATCAGGAATTCTTTCTGTTGAAATTGTTGTCTATTATTGGGCAATCTGTTTGAAATCATCCCCCATAGAATTGCACAAGGAAAAATTGAGGCATATAGCCCTATGAGCACCTAAATAAATGTAGTCTCACAAGCAAGATTCAAGTGGCTCCGCCCTACATATACCCAAGCATGTTCAAGGAATGAAGTCAAAATCCCATGAACAAAACCAGCTTCGTCTTCCGAGGCTTTAGCCTATGAGGAAGCAACTATTTATAGTGAGTTGGAAGGATTGGCGTAAAACCTGTCCTCATTTGAGTTGTTTCTAAGAGATTTTTCCTCAACTGACAGGCCCTTTACAATTAAATGTGTGTACAAAGGATTGGCGAGCTTTAGATGTCTGGATTTCTGATTCTTCCAAAGAAGAAGAGCATACTCTCCTAATCTAAGTCATTTTCTCCTAAAACAAAGGAAAACAATAGTTCTTTCCCTCAAGCAATGTTGTGCATGATTTAGATGTTCCTACTTAATGAAAATAGGATGCTTGAAAATAAAGTTTTCCTTGTTCAATTAGCTACAATATTTAATGAGTTTGCTTGTTCAATTTCTGTGTCCCAAAAAAAAGAAATTATACAATGTAGTTGTCCAATTATCCCATAATCTTTAAATGCTTTGTGTTTTTCCAATTACTAATCCAAAAGAAATTATACGATTGAACTTGTTCATTTATGCCACAAATTTAATGCTTTGTTTTTGTCCAATTACTGATTCCAAAAGAATTATACAATGTGATTGCTTGTTCATTTAT
>MU224605.1:267238-323811 GCA_018584345.1 Thuja plicata | reverse complement strand
CTTGTTCATTTATGCCACAAATTTAATGCTTTGTTTTTGTCCAATTACTGATTCCAAAAGAATTATACAATGTGATTGCTTGTTCATTTATGCCACAAATTTAATGCTTTGTTTTTGTCCAATTACTAATTCCAAAAGAATTATACAATGTGATTGCTTGTTCATTTACCCCCGATTTTCACCACAAATGATAAAACAACATCCGAATTTCTGATTTTCCTCAAGAGGAAAAGAGCATATTTCTAGTTGTTTTAGCAAGTGTGAAGAAAAGGTCTTAAGTTTTGGAAAAACTTTGAAAGGGGTTAGTATTTGAAAAAAACTGAAAAGAATATTGTAACCATACACATTAGTAACATCTTTCAAGCCTTGAATAGAACCTATAATCACTCGTTAAGCTGTTCAAAATGTCAAGAAACACAACTTTTTAGTCGTTAGATTTAAGAAAATGAAGGCGGATTTAATGTTAACCAGATGCGAGCCAAGAATTTCAGTATGCGAGGCAGGAAACTAGATGCAAACCTATGCTACCAGATATGAACTTCTGGTGACCAGCTACGAGCCAAAACTGAATTTGATCTAGGAAACCCTGGATACGGGCCTAGAAAACCACGATACAGACTAGGAAGTCATGGTGTGAGAAAATCTACCATATACAAGCTTTCCCAACTAGATGCAGACCTGGACCTGAAAACTGGGATGACAAATTGAGGAAAATTAGTTAGAAAATGGGACCAAGTTGGAAATTGTGCCCCACGATGGGCGCCAAAAATGTGTGTGTATATTTGTGCATCTATTTCCTGCGACACAACACTTCAATAAGTCATTCTGTTAGTGAGAAACAAGTGTTCATGAGCATATAAAACCCTAACATTGACCTATTGCTTTCTAACTAGGATGAGTGTAGCAAATAACATAACAGCCCTCAGATTATGCTAATACCAGTGAATGTGACATCGTTAGGAAAGGAGTTAGAATTATATTAGTATTAGAAGAAGGTTAGAAGGGTGAATGGGTTGTGAAAGGTTTGAACCTAGGGTCTAATTGTTTGAGTTGGGTTAGGTTGGGGGTTTAGAGGAATATTAATGAAATGAATTAAACTTATTTAATTCATTCAAAAATAGGATATTAATTATTTAAACACTTAATTTCTTTTTAATAATTAAAGGACTATAGGTAATTAATTAGATTAATCAAGCTAGGGGATTGGTTCTTTTGCAAGTGAGAAAATGTTTTAGGACCTTATTTAATTTCTAGTAAATTAATTATTTTAGCCATGTATTTGATCGATTATTATTTTTGGCTAAAGCAATTAACTTAGTGATTTTTATCACCTTAGGAAATTAAATTGATTCGAAGAATTATGCCAAGCAGTAACAGAGTCATTTAGACATAATTGAGGGTATGATCAAACTTAGGGAAAATAGGGTCTTTAGTCATAACAGACCAAATTAGGGTGGTTACAACATTTAGGGTAGTATTTTGTATGGCATTCACTACACATCAGGGGCTCCTCACATTTTTTCTTTCACTGACTCAGATTGGGCTGGTGATGTTGATGATCGGAAGTCTACTTCTGAATTTGTTTTTTTTGTTGGCTCTGGTATTATCACATGGTCGTGCAAGAATCAGAATACTTGCGCACTTTCATCTACAGAGGTTGAGTATAGATCTGCAGTGCATGCTAGTTAGGAGATTTTATGGCTTCAACAGTTGATGACTAAGTTTGGTTTTCCTCCTGATTGTCCCACTATTTTGTGGTGCAATATTCAAAGTGTTATTCACATTTCCTGCAACCCAGTGGAGCATCAGTGCACTAAACACATTGAGCTTCATATGAATTTCATCCACCAGTAGATTCAGGATGGTGTTCTCATTCTGGAGTACATTCCCACATATGCACAAGTTGCTGACGTGTTCACTAAACCTTTTGCATCTTCGCGCTATCTTCAGTTGCGTTATATGCTTGGGGTGACGGAAGTTGTCCTTGGGGGGTCTTCTTGAGGCCTTCCTTCATGTTTTTTTTAGCATGTTTTTTATATCTCTTTTTGGAGAGGGTTTTTTCCCACTATGTTTTGGCCTTTGTCTCCAGTTTATAGAGATTTCCTTGTATTGGGTACCTGATCAGACCTTGTTGCCAGGACCCATTTCTTGCTTTCATAGTTTTTCTAGGTTAGCTTAGCCCCTGAGCTTAGCTTAAGGGGGGTGTTAGAGCAATCATATTTTATACTAATTAATTAAATCATATTGGTTTAATTAACTAATTTGTTTTATTACTTAAGTTGTCTCTTAGGTGCATTATAATTAATATTTATATTAACTATTAATGCGCAACCTAGATTTTATTTCCTTTAGGGTTTCGTTCACCTTTTAAGGTTGAAATTGTAATTAATGTTTCATAGCTTGGAATATTTTTTTTCTCTCACATTTTGGAGTAATTCTGAGTTCTATTTTTTCCTCCTTTCAGCTTCTCTCCTGTAATAGGTTATTTTCATGCAGGTGTTCTTCAGGTTCTCTGGATTTGTATTTCTCAAATCCTACAACAATAATCAATTTTAAAATACTTGTTAAGTACTTTTGCTATCAGCTGTCATAGTTTAAATCTGATGGTCATTTGAATTTAATTTCCTCATTAGAAATTTTCTTATAGGACAAATATTTGACCACCACTTGATCTATTTCTTTTTCAAAATAATCCAAAAAGGAACGACAGGTTAGCACGTTGTCCATGCTTGCAGTTAACATATCATGGTCACAATATTCACATATAATATCAACCTTGACCTTTAAGATATTTTCAGTTAATATAGTTTCTTAATATCACCCCAATCATTAATTATATCTGGCAACATATCTTTTTCTAGTTCCTTGAATTACCTGAATAAAATCTTTATTTTCCTTTCTACAGTGTCAGGAAAAGCATGGAATTATTGCATTGAAATAACCAATTCAAAAGAAGGTTTGACAAAAGGGGTAGCATTAATGTAATACTGAGATCCAAGGCATACATCCCTCAATGTTTGGGCTCTTCTTACACATTTATCAAAGATTGGTTCTAAAATACCTCTGTCTTTGGTGAATACCTCTAATGCTTCACTAAGAACAGAGTATAAGTGATGTACACTTTTCATTTTTCTAACCATTTTCTTACTAATATGTGTCAACACTATATTGAATACATCCTGTATTGTTTTCTTGGATTCATCCTTCTCCTTATCCAATTCTCCTTCTAATTCTTATATTTTTTCCATCAACTGTGCTCTTGAAGGCTCACTAGAGCATGTATGCTCATCCTATGTCGATGTTTCATGAGATGCTAGATAATCCACAATGGGGGGAACTTGGACACTTCTAGAAGTCAGAGGTAAAGGGGATGGAACAGAAGAAGGTTGTAGTAGGGATTTATCTGATCCAACTGGCTAAGAGCCTCTCTCATATTGCATTAACTTCTTTCAAGTGCTTTCTTTCTATCTGGGAAAAATCATATGCAAAATGTGGTAAATGTGAAGGTCCTTTTTCTAGAGCCTGAACTTCTTTGAGAGTATCACTCTGTGATGGTTTAGATGGCCTCACTAGCTTGTACATAAACCCTTCCTTAATCTGAATCTTTGGTCTCTCAACAAAGACAAACCTTTTTAGATCTATTTCATCTAAACGTAATGTTTCTTCACTCACAATTAAGATATCCCCTTGACCTATCATGTGCCTTTTTATCTCTTTTAATTTATCACTCTTTTGGTGATATACTTGCATGATTTGTTGAAAATTATCAGAAAGAGCTTTTACTTTATTACCAAAAGGCTTGAAATATTTCAAAGGATCATAAGCTAGTTCTTCTTCTTGGATAACTAACCTAAACTAGACAGTGAGTTAACAAGATATTTTTTTTTTAAATGTTTACAAACAATAATGATAACAATGCAGAAGCAATGCAATGAAGTACATGACATACATGAAGTACAACTCATACATAGATAACAATCCTTGAGGGTTTCTTGACGTAGAATTACTTAAGCAAGATAATCGATGAATAACAACTAGAAAGACTAACACAAAGGATACAATAAATAAATCCAATTATATACATCTCATATAATAAGACCACATATACATCTGATACCCAAGGCATACAATCGAATCAACATCTACTACACAAGTCGCAGGGTATGCAATAATACATAATAATACAATACATCCTTGAAAGGATGTCAACCAATATACACATATGGTTACAAATATACAACTCATGAGACTTCATAAGTCTCCAAAAGAATAGGAGAATAAGAAACTGTAATAGGGATCATCCAAGCATGAAGAAGAACCATTGAAATCTCAATGGTAATAAGAATCACTACCACCCGACTGCGTGGAACCAAAGGTCCACTCCCACCATGTTGAGGAGATAATAACAGGCCCACTCACATAGGTATACAACATGAAGGCAATCAAAGGTATACAAGTCATCATAAAGAACACATAGGAAGATCCTAGAAGCTTTCTGATCACAATGAGAAAGACTAAAGAAAAAGTATAAGGATGGAAAGATCAAGACAACTGGAAATCCAAGATCAAAACAAAGGTACACCATCCAAAGATAAAGGAACATACATAAGATATCCAAAACACCAACATAAACCAAATACTAAATCCAAATCACCAAGTGCCAAAGACACAACCATAAAAGGTAAAATAGGACCTATAGAGGAGACTTAGGCTACATTCTATGGGAGTGTCATCACATGGTCAATAACTTGAGTTATCCTGGGCTGGCCACTCTGGATCCCAGACCCTTAACATAACACATGCAAAACTAGAATACCCTCTCATGAAGATGAGGAATCTAATCATACCTACTCTCTAGGTATCATCCCATTCTCATCCTTAGTCTTGACAATCAATCAAGGAATGAAAGAGGCATCATGATCAATCGTGTAATTAATGTAAACCCCAAGTTTTATTATAAAATTATCACTTATTAACAACTTACGATAGGTCACCCTGGACTGGCCTCTTTGGGGCCTAGAATCCTATTGTAATTCACTCCCCTAAGATGCACCTAACTAACCACCCCCTGCACTCAAGGTCAAATATAATCTCATAAATTGGTTCCTACCCATATAGGAACTATTGGTTCTCACTAACCATAACAATATTAAAATTTCTCACAGGATCACATAACAGAAGTTCAATAACACTAGGTTCAGGAAGGACAATAGAACCAACATAACATAATAAGAAACATGCACTGAAAATCAATCACAAGACACCATGAAGAATCAAATCCCAAAATAGTACATCATGGCATAATAAGTACATATCCAGAAGGAGGTAATCAAAGAACGTAATGATAACATGGCGATAAGAAAATTTATAACCCTAGTTATGCAAATTCATTTATCTTATAAAAATTACTAACCCCGGACCCATAATTACAAACTATTATATTGTGGTGACTGACCAGGAAAGTGATTTACCTTTCTACAAAAAAAATTGAGTTTTATTTTGGCCAATTTTTGGACCGACATGTTCTAACCCTAAATTAACATAAAGTTTGTATAAATTGGCTTAGGTTTAGGGTTTCATCATTATGTTGTATGTTTTACAGTGGTATTGATCTATAAGGGATCTGCTCAATGTGATCTGATTGTAATCACTGGATAAGAATAATATTAATCCTTTTTGTTTGGTGGATGTAGCCCATGGATTGGTTGAACCACGTTAAATCATTGTGTCTTGTGTTCTCTTAAGGTTTGGTTTATTATTCTCTGTTATTGTTTATATTTTTGCATGTAATTGTTATTTATGTCTGGTTATTCCTAACAAGTGGTATCAAAGAGAGTTTTTCTTCAGTTATCCTCTACAGGAAGATCAAACCCTTTAGTGGGAGTCTCACAGTTGAGTGGGAGTAATGGAAGACGAGGGTAAGTTAAAGGTTGAAAAGTTTAACAGGTAGAACTTCCAGTTATGGAAAATGCAGATGGAGGACTATCTCTATCAGAATAATTTATGGTGACCATTGGAAGGAACGATCAATAAACTCATTACTATGTCTCAGGAGGATTGGAATGTTCTAGATAGAAAGGCATTGGGTAGCATCCGCTTGTGTCTGGCACAATCGGTGGCATTTAATATTACCAAAGCAAAGACAGTTAAAGAGTTGATGGAAACCCTAGAAAAGTTGTATGAAAAGCCTTCTTCTTCAAATAAGGTATTTCTTATGAAGCATCTATTTAATATGAAGATGGTAGAAGGTGGGTCAGTGAATGATCATTTAAATGAGTTTATTACAGTTACTAGTCAATTATCTTCTATGAGTATAAATTTCAATGAAGAAATTAGGGCTCTTTTGATTCTATGTTCTTTGCCAGAAAGCTAGAGTAGCTTGATAATGGTTGTTAGTAATTTTGTTTCTAATTTGAACACCCTAAAATTTGATGATGTTGTTGGTGTTATTTTGAGCAAGGAAATTCATAGGAAAAGCTCTGGCGGATTTACATCAGGTAGTGTTTTAAATGCTGAAATCAGAGGCAGAACAAGAGATAGAGGAAACAACTTTGGAAATCATGGGAAGTCATGAGGAAGGTCAAAAGGAAAGAGGTCTCAATCAAGAGGACCTAGCGGTTGTTGGTACTATGGAAAAATAGGTCATAAGAAGAAATATTGCTGGTCTCAGAAGAATAAAGAAGGAGACAAACATGAAATCAATACAGAGGCAAATGTGGTAAGTACTAAATCTAAATATGATGTTTTGATTCTTTCCCTTGAGAATGTTGATGATTCATGGATTCTAGATTTAGGGGCTTCTTTTCATGCTACACCCCATAGGATTTATTATATTGATTATGTCCAAGGTGCTTTTGGGAAAGTTTATTTGGGAGATAATGAACCATTTCAAATTGTTGGGAAGGGAAGAATTAAGATTAAGTTGCATAATGGGAATCATTGGCTACTACAAGAAGTAAGACATGTTCTAAGGCTGAGTAGAAATTTAATTTTAGTAGGGCAATTAGGTGATGAGGGTTGCAGAGTTACATTTAATGATAAAAATTGGAAGGTGTCAAAAGGTTCCTTAGTAGTAGAAAAAGGTGTAAAACTAGGCACCTTATATCTTTGTACAGGTAATGATGTTCCTTCTACTCTAATTGTTACAGAGAAAAATGAATGTTCGGGAATAGTTACTGTAGTTGAGCAAGCAGAAAATGAAGTAGTTGTTGTGGATACCAAAACAACACTGTGGCACAACAGACTTGGGCACATGAGTGAGAAAGGTATGAAATTAATTCACTCAAAGAAAGTTTTACCAGGTCTGAAATGTGTAAATTTGGATTTCTGTGAAAGTTGTGTTTATAGGAAACAAAAGAGAGTCAGTTTCTTGAAGGGTGGGAAGGAAAAGAAAGACGATAAATTAGAGATTATGCATATAGATGTATGGGGTCTAGCTCATGTATCTTCCCTTGGTGGCTCTCTATATTATGTTACTTTTATTGATGATGCAAGTAGGAAAGCCTGGATTTATTTCCTTAGGCAGAAATCTAAAGTATTTGAAACTTTTAAAAAATGGAAAAGCTTGGTTGAAAATGAGACTAGTAAAAGATTAAAATGTCTCAGATCTGATAATGGTGGTGAGTATTGCAGAAAATAATTTGAATATTATTGTTCCTCTAATGGTATCCGTAGGCAGAAAATGATTCCAAGAACTCCACAAGAAAATGGAGTGGTTGAACGTATGAACAGGACGATAATGGAGCGTGTAAGGACTATGAGATTGCATGTCGAGCTCCCCTTAAACATGTGGGAAGAGGTAGTAAATACTTATGTTTATTTAATCAATAGAGGTCCCTCTACTCCTTTGGGTTGTGGTATTCCAGAGGAAGCATGGACTACTAAGAAGGTAAGTTATTCTTTTCTCAGAACCTTCAGTTGTGAAGCATTTGCACATATAGATTTTGAAAATAGAACCAAGATGGAAGAAAAATCAAAGAAATGTGTATTTGCTGGATATGGAATTGATGAATTTGGCTATAGAATTTTTAATTTTGAAAATCATAAAATTATAAGAAGCAGAGATGTCATATTCAATGAGAAAATAATATACAAAGATCTGTTGCAACAACATGAGAAGAAAGACACTGGTTATGTAGAGTTGGATGATACTCCAAATGATAATGTTCTAGTAATTCCTTATGCTCCACAACAATAGCAACAACAAATACCACACACCTCAGTGAATGATAGATGGTCAACAAGGCTAAGTAGACCTCCAGATAGATTTTCACCATCTTTGTATTCTATTTTATCAACTAATGTTGGTGAACCTGAATGTTATAATGAAGCTATGTAGGTGGATACAAAGCTTCAGTGGGAGTCTGCAATGACAGGTGAAATGGAATCCTTGCTAAAAAATCAGACTTGGGATTTATGTAAGTTACCAGCAGGTAAACGGGCTTTGCAAAATAAATGGGTTTATAGGTTGAAAGAAGAAGATGGATGAAAGAAAAGACTTAAAGCCAGATTAGTCGTAAAAGGATTTGCACAGAAAGATGGTATTGATTTTGATGAGATATTTTCTCCAGTTGTTAAAATGAATTCTATTCGTACTGTTTTAAGTATTGTGGCTACTGAAGATTTGAAATTAGATTAGCTTGATGTTAAAACAACTTTTCTTCATGGTGATTTGAATGAAGAAATATATATGGTACAACCACAAGGATTTGAGGTCAAGGATAAGGAGAGTTTATTGTGCAAATTGCAAAAAAGTTTATATGGCTTGAAGCAAGCACCTCAAAAATGGTATATTAAGTTTGATACTTTAATGAATGAGAATGGATACACTCGATGTAATTTTGACCATTGTGTTTATTTCAAGAGGTTCAATAATGATAGCTACATTATTCTATGTTTATATGTTGATGATATGCTTGTAGCTGGATCTAATATGGATCATATTAAGGGGTTGAAACAACAGTTAGCAAAATATTTTTCTATAAAGGATTTGGGGGCAGAAAAAAAAATCGTTGGCATGAAAATTTGTAGAGATAGGAAGAACAAAAAATTAACTCTATCTCAGGCTGATTATGTTGAAAAGGTGTTGTAAAGATTCTCCATGAAGAATTCCAAAGCTATCACTACACCTTTTCCTGGTCATTTGAAATTGACTAAGGATATGTGTCCAAAGACACCAGAAGAATAGGCTAAAATGTCCAAGATACCTTATGCTTTAGTTGTAGGGAGCTTAATATATGCTATGGCATGTACTAGGCCAGACATTGCACATGCAGTGAGAGTCGTTAGCAGTTATATGAGTCACCCTGGGATCTAGCATTGGAATGTAGTCAAATGGATTCTCAGATATTTGAGAGGTACATCCAAAAAGTGCTTACACTTTGGGGGCTCTACTAATACTGTTCATGGCTATGTTGACTCAGAATTGGTAGGAGATATAGATATCAGGTGGAGTACTACAGGTTATGTATTTATTGTTGGTGGGACAGCAGTGAGTTGGATTTATCAGTTACAAAATTTGAATGCTTTATCCACTATAGAGGCAGAGTATGTTGTTGCTACCGAGGCATCCAAGGAGATGATATGGCTTCAATTCTTCATGGAAGAATTGGGACATCCACAGGCGGATAACTATCTATATTTAGACAGTCAGAGTGTCATTCATCTTGCAAAGAATTCTGCTTTGCACTCAACGACAAAGCACATATAGTTGTGGTATCATTTCATTCGGTCAGTTTTGGATGATGGGAAGTTAAAGCTGGAAAAGATTCATACAAATGATAATCCAGCGGACATGTTTACAAAGGTTGTAACAAGGGAGAAGCTGAATTCTTGTTCAACTTTGGTTGGTCTTCTAGATTGAATAGACTAATAGAACAGTAGAGTCCAGGAAGGTTGGATCCAATGGGAGCTTCATAGGGTAGTGGTTTAGCTACAAGATCAATCTCCAAGTGGGAGAATTGTTGGTTTATGTAGAGTATGATCAGTCCCCAAGTGGGAGTTATTGTTATATTGTGGTGACAGATCAAGAAAGTCATTTACCTTTCAAGTGATTTGCCTTTCTACAAAAAAAATTTGAGTCTTATTTCGGCCAATTTTTGGACCGACATTTTCTAACCCTAAAGCAGCATAAAGTTTGTATAAATTGGCTTAGGGTTAGGGTTTCATCATTATGTTGTATGTTTTACGGTGGTATTGAGTTGTAAGGGATCTATGCATTATGATCTGATTGTAATCACTGGATAAGAATAATATTGGTCTTTGTTGTTTGGTGGACGTAGCCCAGGGATTGGGTGAACCACATTAAATCATTGTGTCTTGTGTTTTCTTCTGGTTTGGTTTATTATTCTCTGTTATTGGTTATATTTTTGCATGTAATTGTTATTTCTGTCTGGTTATTCCTTACAATAACCTCTGACTATAATTACAATAAAATGAAAAATGTGAGCGTACTACCCTTAAAGATAATAATACTCAAAATATTAGTGTCATTTATTAATCAAATTAAAATAACCTCCTTTGAATAAAACAACCACTATAGCCAACTAAAAACAAAAGTAATATAAAAGTATATATAATAATAATGTTATATAAAACATTATTAACATATACAATTATAAATTATAATAATATATTTCAAAACTTTTAATTTAACTAAATAACATTCATTAAATCAACTAACATTAATATTAACTAACATATTAATTAACTAAATAAATACAAATTTTAATTTAAACTAAATTTAAATTAATTAAAATTTAATTTAATTTTTTTAAATAACAAATAAAATAAAATAAAATGCAAATTTATTGGGGGGGGGGGGGGTCTCGGCCCCACCCCACCTCTTACCATATCCCGCGACCAAAGGCCCTACAACCCCACTGGTAATAGTGGGTACCGCGGTTACCCCGCAAGCCCACTGTACCGGTGGGTGCCGCAGGTCTTTGAACCTACGGCCCACGGTAAGTGGGTACCACACACAAGGGTGCGGTGGTCCCCGCCACCCACCTCCTAATACAATTTAAATTTTTTTAAATTTTTTTTTAAACATAGTTTATATAAAACCTTCCAATATATATATTTAATAAACATTTGTTTATTATAATATTTTTTTTATATTTTTTTTCTGGTGAATTTATTTAATTCTCAGACTGTATTTTTTTATAAAAATAGCAAGCATGTTTTTTTTCTAATTTTAATTATCACAATATTAATAATATTAAAACTCCTTTTCAAAGGCAGATTGATTAAGTCATTTTCCAATGTTGTAGGCTTTTTTTTTTAACAAAGGATCTAAATACAACAAAGAGGGATTTCTCTTTTCCTTTTATTTTACAACATGTAAGATGATAAAAATAAGGATGTAATTTTTAATATAATTATTTATTTTTCCCAAGAAGAGTTTTCTTGTTTTCCAAGCATGCAAATTAACCCAATTTTCTTGTTTTCTTGCAAAATTGATCAGGGATTTGGGCAATTTCTTGGAAAGGGTGTGAATTTCATCTTCCTATGGAAAGGAGCTACAAATCTTAGGGTTTCAAGCAAGATTAACAACATTTATCAAATTTTCCTCAAAGAAATATTTTTCCCTCAAATTGAAACCCTAATAGCAATGTTGTAACAGATTTCCTCCACATGAAAACCCTAATGCCCATCATGCATTCAATACCCAAAAATGAAACCTGTATGCCCACAATCACAGATCTAATATGCAAACATGGAGAAAAACACAAATTGAAACCAAGATCATAATTTCTCAATTCTAAATCAATGAAATTACCAAATACTTAAACAAGGAAGATCACACAAAGGATCCTAGCTTTTTAGATGCATGGAAGACGGGGGTCTGAAATCTAGAATTCAAAAGATGAAGACCCTACCTTAATAACTGATGAGAAGCACAAATTCACAAATCCAAGCAAGAAGAGTCCACAAATCCAAGCAAGCTCTCTCTCAAAACTTCAATCACCTGATTTCTTCTTCTCCCTGATTGAACAACCTCCAAAAAGGCTTCCAATCCAAAGATATAGATAATCCAAGAAATTAGGTTTTCCAAAAAGTGAAAACCCTAAAGGGAATATAAATTATCTAATTAATAATTAAAAGAAATTCTTTATTTTCAATTTCACTTAAAGCATGCAAAACTCAACTTTGAAATATAAAACCAAAGTGTTAAATTGAAAATGCATGAGAATATTTCAATTAACCATGCAACTTAAAGTAATATTCAATAATTCAACTATGCACAATTAATTATAATTAATTGAATTTAATATTTATTAAATCTCAATTATTTAAATCAATACTTAATAATTAAATATAGGCATTTAATTAATATTTAATTATTAAATAGCCATAGATTTCATATATCAATGTTTTAACCTTATTGTAGGTGCAATAATTAATATCAATATTCATTAAATAAATAAAGCCAAAAGCATCATTAATCCATCTAAAAACCCATCTAAATAGATACACCACTGAAACAGACAACAACTGAAATAGAAACCAAAACACACAAATCGGCTCACGAATCCACGTCACTTGACAGATTCAAATAGGATAGTCAATCTGATTCTTTGTCCATTAATAGGATAAAATAAGGGTTTAGGGTGTGGATTTGGACTTGATATTATCTCCCCTCTCTTACCATTGAGATATTGCGATAGGGCATGCTCACTCATGCCAATTCAGGGAAGATGTAGCCTGGTACCTGCAAACCTATCATCACAAAGACAAACATACATGCATATAATATAGAAAATAATGGATGAGATTAGTTTATTGTGTGGATCTCTCCGAAGAAAGTAACTATGAACTGTCCCACACCATATCAAGCACGTCAAATAGTAAAGTACGACATACAAATGATCCATGTGCATACATATTTAGGGTCACTATTGTCAAAAAACCATAATCAAAATGACATCATAGCATATACATAAGCATCATGAAATAACCATTAATCATATGCAAACAGGAGATATAATACACTAAGTAACGAATCAATAACATACTAAAATGGAATACATAAATATCCTCTAAACCATCTGAATTAAACCACACATACATGAAAAGGCCTAAAAGAGTTCGGCAACCGAAACTAAAAAGAAAACTAAGGGGTGGGTATTACAAAATATAATAATTTATTGTATGCCACCCATTTTTCTTTCTTCAATTCTTGATCACATAGAAAAAATTCATTTCTAATAATATATTCTAGGTATTGGAATTGATGTTCTCTCTTTCTTCTACCCATTCTATTGCAAAAGATACTAAAAAATCCTCAGGATCAACCACCCTTTTTAGACTGACACCCATGTGATAAGGATCAAGAATTTTAGCAAAGTGTTTCCAACCACCTTTGGCAATGAAATAATAAAGTGCGACTGTGAAATCTGGGAAAAAAGTCCCCTTTCCTCTCGCAGCTAATTCTTCCTCTTGGATACAACCTATTTGCCATAAAAACTCAGTTAACCCAATTCTAAGAGGAACCCGATATGGTAGCACATGAGTAGTCTCACTAAAACCATACAATCTAATCATTGTGGCTGTAGGGTAAGGATATATGTCACCCCAATTGTGCATAACCTTTAAACTTGGATACATCTCCAAAGGTCTAATTGTTTCATGCAACATTTTTGGAATCCTAGGTGGATTCACTTGTAACTTTGTTCTCAATCTAGATGCAAAAAAATTGCCAAACCTCACAAAATTAACTTCCTTCCTATCCCATGACATATTTGTGCTCCATATTTGTACTAGAAATTGAACACTATCCTTCTCTTTTTTTAAATTCATGGTTTCCTCAAATAAAGTGACATGCTTCACCAAGAACACGTGCATTAGTATAGAGTACCGAAAGAAAAGAGTATATAGTTTTATAATCTTGTTTCCCAACAAACCTTCATGTATTTTATCTGCAACATACGGAGAAAATTCATAGATCACATAAAAGTGGGGATGCCTAATGTAAATTTCCATGTATAGATATTCAAATGGAATCACCTCTAAGGGATGTAAACCAAGAACCTAACATAAGGAGTAAAAAAATGCAAGGAGATTTAGATTGAAAACCTCTTTCTTGAAAGGTTTTATAGTGCTAGGACCAACAAAATACTTTGCTTTTCCTACAATAGCCAAATGTGCAGGCATTAACACACTTTTGATATAGCTTTTTTGAGCTATGTAATCCTGTTCAAAATCTTGGAGATCAATAGGCTCCAAATTTGGGGATGGATCATATAAATGAAATAATTCTTGTAGTTCTTCCTTGAAAACCCTAAGGATTTCATAACCATCATTATCCTTAATTACTCTTAAAATAGGGTCATACCTATCTTCAATGGCTAATAAAAAATCTACATCTATGAACACTCCTAGAATTACCAATTTTCCCAAGTCATACTATCATGCATTGCAAGAAGGAGATTGTAATTTTCTCTAAGAAAAACATAACATAAAAAAGTTCAAAACTATCTCTGGAATAATAGCATCAGTCAGAACCTGAGCCTTATTAATCAATCCCTCTGCAACCTTTCTACCCTTGGGGAATCTTCTTAGCTTCACCCCAATCATTAGTATATTTAGGAAATAAATATAAGAAATCATCAAAAGGGTTTCTTTCTACATAATTCATTTTCCCCAAATGTTTTCTTAATGATGCCATGACTATCCTGAGTTCAATTTTTAGGCTTACTATCAAATTTTACCCATAAACACCTTCACAATAATTCTTAAACTCAAACAGGCTCAAAATAGAATGCCTTCACACAAGAGAACCCAAAACAAAATGAGGTAAAACACAAGGCAAAGATTTAGCAACTTATTGGTTAGAAACACGTCATCCTCCAAGAATCTAGAAAATGGTTTCACAATCTTTGCAACTCTTAACAAAACCTGCTCGCCTTAATGCAACTCACATATCAAAACACCTATGAGAAATTAATCAAAAATACTGACACATTTTGATATAACTCCCAATCATATCAGCTCACATCAACTTGTGAAATAAAGTTGAACACAAAAAAACCTATTTTAAATCTTGACCATAGATCAATCTTTCAAAAATAACACAGTAGATGGTGAGATTTAGTCAACCATCCTTGACTCCATGTGGCATCCAACTGGCACTGAAATTTCCATCAATGGCCCACCTCTGAACTTGTCACCTTAAAATCCATGTGTCAACATCGCTCCACCACACAATGCATAAAACCACTCCAACTCTTAATCACACGGTGGCAAGATTCTCTTTACCTTACTGAATTTTAACTCTCATGACCCCATATCAATTACTGTGGTTCACTTATCTTTTGAGCACATTTTTGGAGTTAATTAAAAGATCTTATTTGAAATACATATATTCTAAAAGATATACCTTTAAGTAAACAAGTCTTTAACAATCTACCTATCATTCATTGTCATAGATCTTAGCTGGCAATCAATAACCAATTGAGAAATGCCACATGTCTTTACCTCCTGCTTACTTTTTCGCCTTTGAGACTCGTTGAGTGAATAAATGAGTCACCATTTTGATACCGTGTGATACATAAAACAAGTTGCAGACTATAATCATGTGATGGCATAGAACCATTGGTTCACTTATGTTTTAGCCGACTGATAAATGACATTTATTATTTTTATTAGTTAGGACCATCCTATCACCTGGGGACATATGGGAAGCCAATTAATCACTTCATGGGACCCACTCATAAATATGACTTAGGCCAAAGGATACAAAATATAACTCCATGGGATTTTGAAAAAAAACAAATTTTTAAAGAGATAACAAAAGGCCCCACCAACAATGACATAACCCGTTAATTTAGTGGATAAAGTAACACAAAACATAAGACGCATGTGGTTTACAAAATAAAATAGGGTAAGCTTGAAAAAACCCTAGTATCTCATAATAGTACCACCAACGTGTGGACACTTGTGCGGTGGACTATAGTCCTTTGCGGACCACGACAAAAAATACTTAAAATGTGGAGAAAACTAAGGTTTGTGCTTCAAATAACCTGCAAAATGCAAAAGTCAAAAATGCGATAAAATATATTAAACAATAGAAATAAATATAAATGAAATAAATTAAATATAAGGAAACCCTCATGTGTTTGAATGCTTTCAGTAATCCTGCACACACATAAGAAAATAAAAAAATGTTTGGGGATTTTTGGAGACTTGCCTCAACCAAGGCCCTATTTTGGTGTTTCCACCTCCAAAATAGCCAAATAGATAGATTGATTGAATAAAAGATAAATAGATGATCATGTAATAGAAACAAACCCCACTTAATAGAGGAAATCCCCCATTATGTGAGACATGCAAATATTAAATAAAAACCCCGCTAGTGGAGGAAAACCTCTATGGCATGAGATAATTGATAGATAAGGATGTGATGAATCCCAAGATGCTCAAAAGTACAAGAGATATAGAAGGATATTATTGAATGTGCTTTAGAAATCCAAAGGATTTATGGATGTTGTTGCAAGAGATTTTTTTAATAAGTGAGAAAGAAAGAGAGTTGTGAAATCCAAGATAATGTAATAGTTGTTGTGTGCTAAGACCAAGAAAGAACTTCTAGAGAGTGAGCTTGTATCCGAGAGGATCTAATGAAGAAAAGAGATGAATTTAAAGAGGGAAAAGAGGCTTCTGGGATGTTCATGAATATTTTGGGTCATTAACACCACAAAAAGTGGGTAAAAGGTGGAAACCATTCATAGAACCAATATTTGAAGATTGGGATGTTGATGGATGGATATGTAGTGCATTAGTGTCTAGACGAATCACACTTTAAAATGACAGGTGGCAAGGACAATAGGTGACCCATGCAAAGGTGATGTTGAAAGATAGGTACTAACAAGAAATTTTGAGAATCATGAGAGGGAAAGGTTGATGTAAGAGCTAAAATGGACCTACACAGATAATAGGTGAATGGAAACTAAAGCAACTATAAAAGTGAAGTCTAAATTGTAAATGGGGGTATGCAAATTTTTACTCTATAGAAGGTGTAGGAAGAAATCCTTGCCTATGGCAAGGAGATGGAACTATAGAAGAATTTCTAAGTTAAAAAATATTTTGAATTTTGAATTTTTGATAGGATAGGAAGAAGTTTTTACGAGGTTGAATTGGTTGAGGCATGCTAGAACAAAAGAAATCAAGGTAAAAATTTCCACAACTAGCTAAAGGTTGATAGAGACTATGATTAATTGTCATGATTTCTCCATCATGGGGAAATTTAAAATACTTATGGATGAGAGAAACTATAGATTTTGTGGAAGTAAGACAAGGAAGGAAAAATCTAACCTCAAACTGATCTAAAGTTGGGATGAGAATAAAGGTGACATCTAAGGATTTCTTACCAATTCATGCGGGAAAGGTAATGGAACTATGGGTGGGATAAGTAAAACCATTGAAATTTTTTATCATCACATAAAAAATTTCATAGGAGTCTTGTTAGAGGTGTCTTTTGTAGAGATGTTCTTCAGTTATAAAATTCACCATGTAAGTAGGATATATAAGGAAGTTATGAGAAGGAATACCATTAACTTTTGCAACAATGTAAAGAGGGGCCATTAGGTGCCTTAATAGCCTCATTAGGATCAAATGAAATGAGATGATCAAGTATTGGTCTAGATTTAGGTTTGTATTGATCAATAAGGTTGAAAAAATCATTGGCCTTGGTAGACTCATCATCATGGTTGATGATAGTAGGAGGGTCAACAACAATGGTAGAAGAGGAAGGTAAAGAATGGGTAGACTCAATGGTATTGGTAGAATGGGAAGGTATATGATTGGTATAAATTTGCAATTTTTGGTTGGGAGAGAAACAAATTTATCTCCTTGATTATTAACACCCTCAACAGATATAGCATTAAAATCAATAAAGTCTTTAATAATAGATTTCAAACAGAAACACTTCACAGTATCATGACTGGTTGATGATGGTATTGGCAAAAGGCTTTGGAATCAAATTTTTTGTCATTTCTTTTAAGGATAAATTGGTTTAATAGGTGGAAGTGTTAAGATATTAGCATTAATCAATTTCACCATCACATTATGCAAAGATTCAGAAATACATGTGTAAAACTATAAGAAGGTCTAAAAATAGATGACAAAGGAGCCACACCTTTGGATGTAGTTGCCACTTCTGCATTATTTTTGTTTGATGAATTATTGATCTTGATGAATCCCTTAGGTTTTTTAAACTTTCAGAATGATTGGGATGCAACATCACTCTTATTGATTAGATCCATTCGAGTGGTGCTCTCAAACTGACTCCTTGAAGCTGATAATTATGAAGCATTGCACACAATTGAGTAAAGAAAGAAAATCAGAAAGCAATATCTTATCTCTAATTTATTTTTGTAAATTAGAAATGAAAATATGTTGCACATCAATATCAGGCACGGGATAATAAATCTGAGTATGCAAATGTATAAATCTACCAATGAAATTAGTCACTTTTTATTTAACACCTTGTTAGAATTTTTTGAAAGGAACCAATGGAATACGGAATGAAAACATTAGAAATTTTTTGAAAGGAATCAATGGAATAAGGAGATAAACAATAATACCATTGAGACCTTATCTTTAAACATTATAGTAAACACTTTAGCCATGAATCTACGATCAAGAGAAAAGTCACTAAACAATGTTTGAAATGTCTTTACATGAGTCAAAGAATCACCTTTACCTGTGTAAATTTCCAAGTGAGGTATTTTCATGTATTGAGGGATAAAAAAACAAATGATATCCAAGGACGAAGGGGTAGCAATGTCACAATTAAGAATATTGAATTTGTATTGAGTCATAGAGGCAATTTTTTGTTGCAAGGATGAAACGATTTGAGCAAGACTATTGATAGTAGATTCAGTAGAAAGGTTGGTATGAAACATGTGTCAAAGGTTTACCCCATTATGGAAAATGGAAGGAACATTGGAATATGAAAATGGGACATTGTTGTAGGTAGGCATGGATGAAGTTCGTGAAGCACATGGAACACTTGAAGGAGGGGGAATAGGATTGGGAATTTTTCCAAGACTAACATGTGTAGGATTAATGTTTGGGATGAATGTATTCATGAGAACTGGAGCATAAGTAGAAACACTAGGAAATGAAGTAGGAATAGAAATAGAAGTCTTAATACTAGTGGGAGGTTGAGTTAAACCAATTCCTTGAGAATATTCTTTAATAGGTTTAACATTTATATCAATAAGATGGGAAATAGTGTGTAACAAATTAACATCATGTTCATCATTTTGAATTGACTCCCTCAAACCTTCTACGAAGGAGATAGATTCCATATTAGATTTTTCTTGACATAATCGTTGCTCAAATTTTTCAAAATCATGTGAAAGTTTTTACACTTGGATAGGAGGGACTTTTAAAGTCCCATCTTCATCATGAGAAGCGTGGGAAGAAGGATTCTCAATAATAGTGAGAATATCATTAGTAGGTATGTGTGTCTCATCACGATTCCTAGGAAACAAAGAGGACCTAAGATCAAAGGAACCCATAAGTATATGACTTATCCTAATTGGAATGCTATAGGAAGGACACAATGTTATATCACTAATGCGCAAGAAAAAAAGAGAAATTTTTAACAAATGCAAATAAAAAATTTGAAAGAAATATGCAAACACTCATTAAATTTATGCAATATTAATGGAATTATAACACATAATTACATATAAAATGTAATGAATATAACATCTAACCATAAAATTATTGTAAATTCAAAGGAAATATAACACCAAAATTAGAATGGAAATGTTATAAGTTGGGCTCACCAAAATGTACAATAAGGAAAAGATGGTGGGAGAAGTATGGGTGTGATCTACATTTTCCTAATTGTACAATCAAAAGAAAGATTAATCAATAGGCTCAAGTAGGACTTAAGAATAAATGGTACAGTGATCCTTTTCTAACAATGAATTGGTAAGAGTTTTATTTGAAGTATATGGCTACCCAATACATGATATATAGTTAAGTAACAGACAATTTTTAGAAAACAAAAAAGCATACAGACAAAAATCAAATAGAAAACCTATAATGACCAAAAACAACAACTAGAGAGTGGATATAACTTGTGTTTCAAATTTGAAGCTAATTTAGATGGTAAAGAATTATTTCCCAATATATACCCTGCACTTTTTCCTAAAAAAATTTGGGACACTCCGCCAAGTTCTGTACTTTCCAAATCTAGAAAATTAACTTTGCTACTTGTTCCTGCACATAGAAAAATAGAAAAATTTTGGGTTGAAAGGGGTTTCCCTTCGTCAAACCCCTATTTAGAAATCAACCTTTAAGATGAAAATGAAATTTTATAGAGGAAAGCATGTAAATGCAAAGGTAAATGTTAGATCTTCCTTGTATATACCTTCATGAACAAATATTGAGATTGCACATATTCATGAAGATGCTTATGTGTTGCTTGAATTATAGTTTTTGAACCTTGGAATGTAGGAAGGAATCAAGGACGCCTTTTACAAATGCATGAATCTATGAATGCCTCTCTAAGATCTTCAATGTTTTTATTCTTGATGGATTATTGCCTTAAAGAATAGATGAATGAAATGCATGTAGATAGACAAAAGGATCTAATTGCTTTATTGACAACCTCCCTACTTGGCCATTATGGGAGACAATACTTCTCCTATGGAGAAGATTTCCTTCAAAATACCTTAGGATTCTTGAAGAATGCTTGAAACTTGATCTTGAATGATTGAATGTGAAATTATAGGAGAGCACTTGAAATATTGCTTATGGATATCAACTTCATAGAAAATAAGGAGGGATAGGCCACCTATATACCTATCACAACATTTAAACTGATATAGGATGACCACATATCTAAAAATCCCACTAAAAAACCATAATGGTCCACCCATTTAAATTTGGGCTCAAATATCGGGGTATACAATGCTTAGGCATTAAATACCTAGTTATAGAAATCATAGATGTTCTATACCTAGGAAAATGAGCCAAAATTTCAAGGGGAAGTCAAGGATAAAGGGAAGATGCCAGAATAAGTAGAGCCAGGTTGTTGGATCAAGTATAGCGGACATAAAATCTTAAAATTTAAAAAATAGGGCCTAATAGAGAATTTAATTATATGTGTTATTTTTTAGGATGGTATATTAATGTATCTATAAGATAGAAGTATGATATACAAGAACATGTAGGAAAGAGTATTTGAATATATTATTGAAAAATGCTTTAAGATGATGACTACTTGTGGCGAAGGGAAGCTCTAAGAGACTTAAGATAATCATACCATGGTGTGTCATGCTTTAGATCATGCTACATACTTTGAAGAATGGTTTAGGTCGACCAGTAACCTGGTTTTAATGAATTTTTGGATGTTACTTTTGGGTCCGACTTTGGAAAAAGTGATGATGTATATGGATAAATTATATTATTTGGAAAGGAACTTTTATGATGTATTTGGGTCCTCTTTATCTCTTGTGGTGGACTGTATTGATTATTTTGTTCAAGGTGGCCAACTTTGTATAACTAATGCTTATATTTTATGGTTGACCTTGTTGATGTTTCCAATAGATAAATCTCTATATATATTGGTAGAAAGGGATGAGATGAATATGATTAAATGTGAGGTAGTTGAAATTTTTTAATGACTCAAGTGTCAAGGTAATTTAATGAGAACAAGGTAGAACTGAGGTGCATATTGTTGAATCGGACTAGAAGGTCACTACGGAAAATAAGGAGTTTTAGTTTTTATTTTTTGCTAGATTAATGAGTTTTTACTTAAATCTAGATTTTATATTTATTTAGGATTAGTGACAATGAGTTCCTTAGATTTTGGCCTAAAACATTATAATCATATATTTGGATATAGTGAGTACATTTTTCACCATGATTTTTCCAATCTTGTGTTTTCCATGTAAATCTAGTAGTTATGTGTGTAAGAAATCATTACTTTATTTTATGCTAATTGTTGGTTGGATTAATCAAGATCTGAAATAGATTTGTTAAAAGTTTAATTGTGCTAATTCAAACCCCCTCTCAACACCTATTAGTGTTCAATAATTAGTATTAGAGAAAGGTTCCTATGGAGAAGCTTAACCACTTTCATAGAAATTTTGAAATGGCTAGTGAATAGAGTACCAAAGAACCTAAGTTTGATGGAACAAACTATATGTTTTGGAAGGATAGAATAGAGTCTCATCTAGACTCTTTTACATATGGTGTTTTTGATGCCATCAAAAAGTGATATTATCCTATAGTATTAGGTAGTCTAACTACTACAAAAGATATCAAGGCACATGAGAACAATGCAAAGGCAATAAATGCAATTAATAACAGTTTGGGTGATTTAGAATTACTAAAAGACATGGCTTGCAAATATATATTTTATGTGTGGAAAAACTTTTCTACTATTTATAAAGGAGACAAGAAGATCAAATTGTAGAATCTAAAGCACAAGTTTGAAACTTTGAAGATGTCTGAAGATGAGAATATTGAAGGCTATCTACATATTTTAAATAAATTTGTCAACTCTACTATAGGCTCTCATGGAATTCTTGAAGACAATGATTTTGTTAATAAAGTAATGAAAAAAATGACTAATACTTATAAAATCATGTTGATTTTCTATAAAATAGAGTCAAGATATGGATAAGTATACTTTGGAAGATCTATTGGTAAAATCATTGCATTTGAGATATCAAAACTTGAGGAGAATTAGTGTGAGAAGATAAATGTTTCCTTCAAAGATACTCCAAACACTTAAGAATATTTTGATTGGGATGAAGAGGAAAACTTTGTAAGAAAATTGAAGAAAGGATTCAAAAAATACAAAGGTAAGTTCTCCTTTAAATGTTTTAATTATGGAAGAGTGGGACACTATGCTACTAAATGTCCTTTTAGAGAGATAGGAAGAAACCTAATGTTGATTAAAAGAAAAAAAATTCATATAAAATCTAGCAGATATGGTAGACTAGATGATAGAGATAAGGAAAGGAAAAAATATTACACAATGGATTCTCATTCATCAGAGGATGAAGAAGGAAATGATTCAAATGATGAGGTGTTATTTTTTACCATCAAGGATGAAGAAAATGTCAAGTCTAAAGGACATAATATTGTTGGTGTAATTAAATATTCTTAACTACACTTTACTTAATCTTACTTAGAATGAAGCATTGCATAGTAGTTTGCATACAAGATGCCTAGGAGTTGCACCTATATTAGCACATGGTGTTGGAGAAATTCCACTTTAGGTGGTGATAGTTGTTATGACATTCCACTTTATGTATGAGATCCTCCTTTAGTGCATGTATCACATTATCATCCTCCACATGCTGTACACACTTCATTTCATAATTGAGGATGATCCACATTTTGTGGACATGTGATTCTACCTTGTGTGGGTGATAACTTATCTACTCCTTATCATAGTATCTTATTGCTTTGCCTATATAACCAGACTCATTATGTTCATTTTAATCATGTCCATTATCAATAATATCATTATTTCATCTTAATACAATTATCTTTTCATTCTCTTATGGAAGTTATCTTGATCTTTCATTTGATCCTATGGGTGTTATAGAGTCACCTAAAACTCTCATATGGTATTAGAGCACTCTAGGTGTGAAGACTTCTTCTCAAGAGCAACAAATTTGGCTTGATTTGATTATGGGTGCACAATAAGGCTATTTGGGCATCATCATTACATTAGGGAGTTCATTCTGACAAATTTTGACTATAGATACACCTATATCTAGGTAAAATTAATTATGTGGCCAAAAAAATTTAGTCCAAGGACCATTTGGCCCCTCCCCAATTTGCAAATTGCAGAATTAATTTTTGTCATATTTTATTTTTTGCTTATTATCGTATTCTTTTGTAGCCAAATTTGTCCTTGTAAGGGACTTAGAAGGTATTTTTATAGAATTGTTTGAGCAATTTATTTTAATTCTCAGCTTCTTTATTGGATTTGACAAAAAAAAATTGTTTGGAAGATAATTATTAAGCACGTTGCTAGGCCCATATCTTGTTTGTCAACCCATTTTTTGTCACATCTACAGGAGCCTGTGACAATTTCATTGGAAAATTTATAAGATCTAGTTTCATTTTAATTTAAGGCTCAAGTTGGTAGCCTTAATTATTTTGTCTAGCGGGTTCTTTGTTTTTATTGACATCTTTCTCTAATAGCTTGTTGAACCTATACAATTAAGTCACACTTGCATTCTGTTGCGGCTTTGTTTATAGTGGATTGGGTCATTTTTATCATTATGGGAAAGTTCACAATATCCTTTCACTAGCATCTTTTTTCATAGGCCGCGTGTATGATTGGTGCATCCTCCATTATTTTTTATCAACTTCATATATACCATGTGTGACAGTTTTTTCTCATTGATTAGATTTGACATGAGGTTTTCATCTGGGTTGGCACTTTGGAAGGATTATTCTATTTTCTTCTCAATGGACCTATATTTATCTCATTAGCCTATGTTTATCCCACATTCAAATCTCTATGTGGCTTTACATTAGATATGTTGATTTTCTAGTGGTGGTTTTTTGCAGATCAGGCTCTATTCCTAGAGGTCACTTTTCTTGATCAGGAATTTATAAGATACAATTCCCTAGTGCACAACTACATCCATTTTTTTTATATTTGAAGCTAACAACAATCGATCATATTTTTTAGAGGCTCCTCAATTAAGCTCTTTGATTGGGGATCTAATTGGTCATATTTTGTAGATCATTCTAGCAGCTTCAAGCTGATCAGGATTCAATGTGATTGAAAATTGCCCGGGCTCACCCATTCTTTCTAGCTTATACAACAATGTTGGAACTTCAATGATGGTGCATCATAATTTTTGTGGTCCCATTTGGTAAGTAAATCATTATTTGTTATTGTAGTATTCAATAATTTTATTATGAGATCTATAGGGCGACAATGATATCCTTCTCGTTTTGCATGATCAATTCTCTATTGGTTGAGATCAACCCGAGATCCTTAATTTGTGTGGTTTTTTTGTGTGATGTTTCCCACATTTTTTATAGAATAGTTTATTAACTATTTTTATTTGGCAGTGCTTATCAAGGATACTGTGTTTGCAATAAACGTTATTGCCTGGTGATTTTCCAACATTTAGTACGTGTTGAATTGTAAGTGGTACACCATTTATCTATGAGTATGTGAGTGGTATTTATATAATGGGCCTAATTAGTTACATGTGTGATAGAATTTGTGCCACATAGTTTGATTCGGTAGTGGGACCCATGCTTCTAGCCCATGCCACTCTTTGCACCTCTTTGCAGCCTACTTTCATATTAGTGACTAGGAGTCGCCAGTTTAGTCCCTATGTGCTTATTGAGCCTCATATATGCCTCAAAGGGGGGTATTTTTATTTTTCTCATTGTGTATGATGAAAACCTACCTATGTGGAACAATATCATACATGCAAATGTTAGAGATAAAAAGTATACAAGTTACATTAACATATCAAAAACTTATTTCCTACACAAAGCTTCCAACATAACCTCAGATGAGATGAAACAAGTGCACCCAATACTTTTTGATTTAATCTTAGAGAGGAATATGGCTTTGCTCTCCGAACACAAAATATAAATCCCACTTTTGATTTCTTGCTTGCTATGGATTGAAACTTTCAATGCAAACTAAAGGATGTGATGAATAGCTCAAGAACACGTATGAGGAACTTGTCTCAAGCCTTCACCAAATGACGAAGATAAAAATGCAAAAAACTAAAATAGAATTATATGAAAGATCAAATGAAACTAATATTCATTCACCATTAACCTATCATATGATTTATAGATTCAATAATGAACTAAGCATGAAAAACATGAAAATGGACTATGAAATTATAGAGCAATACTAACATGATAACAATGCATAAAATGAGAGATGATTTGTAAGGAGTGAGGCATCCTATTTATAGATTTTTGGAGGGCTTGGATGAGGTGGATCTCATGTATCATCCACATATATTCCACATGGACTGAAGGAGTGGTCATGGAAGAGGGAGATTTTCTCATAGATGTGTGAGAAACTCTTGAAAATGAAGGCTCAATCACAAGTGTAAGAGGGTGGGAGACCCAAAGTGAGTCACATGTTGAGCATCTTCTAAAGAAGAAAGGGGAGAAAAGATATAAGAGAAATGGCTTGGGCCATTTTACGCAAAGGGAATAGACAACTCCCATAGGAGGGATGCTCACACATGTGTGAGCACCATTAGGAGGTTAATTGTTGTAGGAATTATAAAATTAGTTTAATTAATCTAGGATTAATTAGAGGAGTAGGCTTAGGGGGATAATGATGGGTATAGATTAGGAATATAGGCTAGATTTAGGATTAATCCAAAAATAATTTAGATTAATCATAGCTTAGTAAAATATTAGAATATGGAGGGAATAAACAAATTAAAATTTATTTGAAGGGGTATTTTGTGGAGAATCATATATTAAATGTAAAATTAATATATTAGGGAAGGCTATTTAAATTAACTTTAGATAACCTAGAATAATGAATTAATTTAATTAAATAAATATATGAATATAAAAAAAATAGTTAATTTATTATAATTAATCATAATGCTAAGGATGCACTAAAGTACCCACTACATGATGCATTCCTCATGAGTGTCACCACATTAGTTCCACTAGTTCCACAATGATTGTTGATCTACAACTATGCTCCTAAACCTACCTTGTTTATCTGTGACAGCACAAACACAACTAAGACAGCACAAACAATAGCTACCTTAAGGAATTGGCTTTGCATGAAATATTATAGGCCCATTGCTTGGTAGTCCTTCGGCTCACACAATAGTGTCACCCTTGAAAGGGCATCTATGTTTTTGCCTTTTTCCAGGTATTGTTTTCATGCTACGAAGATCTGTTTCGCAACACAATACTCTGGGACACATATGATTAGAATCTTGGGGGGATAGTCTTCCCTCCCCTTGCATTATAATAAGTCATTGTTTAGAGGTGAATCAGGTAGGATACTAATTTACAGTTGCTAGTAAGATCTTTGGCATCCCCCCAATCGGTTTGTAAGTGTGTGAGACACTTAAGTCTCTAGTGGACCACATCGGCTCCTTAGGCACTATTCGCTCGATCTGAACTATCATCCACACACCATGCCCGAGCTTGGTGGGATTGAGATAAGTTTTTGTTCAGTGTCTCATTTCTATACCAATTTGAGGTCATCCTCTAAAGGGGAAATTCACCCTCTAGACCGACCTCTCTAGAAGCTAGATTAAGCTAATCTTTCTCTTCACCCAAGTTCCACGAAGGCGAGGGGAGAGGATACACCTATAGTTTAATCTTAAACTAGGGATCTATCTAATGAAAAATAGATCAAAAGAAGTGTTGAGAAACACTTCTTCAAGCATGCCAAAAAGAGTTCAATTTCCAAATTGAACCTAATTAGAACAACTAAGTGTTTTCTACCTAAGAAAAAGACACAATAGTATGGTTAAGCATGAAAGTTCAATTTATTTCCCACATATCAAGAAGGAAAACATCTAAGAAAGGTGTGATTGTTTTTCCTTAATTCATTCAAGAGTTTGTGAGGTTTATTCCCTTATGCATTCAAGATTGGATATGGTTAATTATTTTAAGAAACATGCATTCAAAGACTAGTGTTTAAAGAATACAAATTTATTCCAAAAATCCATTAAAATCCAAGGAAACATGCATGAAAAATATTAGCAATCTTAAAGTCTTCAACCCTGAAATGCTGCAAAAAGGAAAACAAATTAGTAACACTTGAAACCAGAAAAAATAAATATTTTTTGTGACAGGGAAGAGATAAAAGGTTACAATCAATAGTCCACTAGACTCATGTTGGAGACAATATGTTGATTCCTAAAATTTGACTAAGTCTGAAATTTCCTAAAAACCCTCAAAAACTAGAATCTGTATCTTAACTCCTAAGATGCTGAAACCACTCTCAAACATCTTGAAAATATATACATAAAATGTAACTTAAGTATAATAAAGGAAGAGTGTGTAACTTATACTTTAATGTTACATTTTATGTATGGTCGTGATGTTGAAATTGACCTAAAGGGCACATGAGAATCCTCAAGAAACCACCCAAAAGATACCCATCTATCAAAATTGGTTGGAAAATGAAATAGGGTGGAGATGATAATGACATATTACATACGCCAATCTACATAGACAATGATCTGCGTAGATGATGATTTGTGAAGATGACAATTTATGCAAATGATAATTTGTGTAGATCATTGTCTACGTAGATGACAATTTGTGTAGATTGTCATCTATGCAGACAACAATCTTAAAGCGTAGATGAAAATCTCAAAGTGCAGATGATAATTTGCATAGACAACAATCTTAGAGCGCAAATGACAGTTCTAGGTCACAAACGACACTGTGTAAATCACAGACAAAAATGTGTGACTAGGTTCAAAAAATAGCGTAAATTTTCAAAAAGTTTAAAGTTTTTAGGGAAGTGGGTCCCATCGGGCATGCCAAAATGTTTATGATGAAAACCTATCTATGTGGAACTATCTTAGACATGCAAACATTAGAGATAAAAATCATACAAGTTACATTAACATATCAAAATCTTAGTTCCTACACAAAGCTTCCAACATAACCTCAGATGAGCTGAACCAAGTGCACCTAAGACTTGATTTTCTCTTAGAGAGGAATGTGGATGTGCTCTCCCAACACAAAATATAAATCCCAATATTGATTTCTTTCTTTCTATGGATTGAAATATACAATGCAAACTAATCGATTTGATAAAGAGCTTAAGAACAAGTATGAGGAACTTGTCTCAAGCCTTCACCAAATGGTGAAGATGAAAATGCAAAAAAACTAAACTAGAATGATATGCAAGATCAAATGAAACTAATATTCATTCACCATTAACCTAGCATGTGATTTATATATTCAATAATAAACTAAGCATGAAAAATAAGAAAATGAACTATGAAATTCTAGAGCAATACTAACATGGTAACAATGCATAAAATGAGAGATGATTTGCAAGGAGTGAGGTCTCCTATTTATAGATTTTTGGAGGGCTTGGATGAGGTGGATCTCATGTGGCATCCACATAAATTCCATATGGGCTAAAGGAGTGGTCATGGAAGAGGGAGATTTCCTCACACATGTGTGAGAAAATCTTGAAAATGATAGCTCAATGACAAGTGTAAGAGGGTGGGAGACCCAAAGTGAGTCACATGGTGAGCATCTTCCAAAGAAGAAAGGGGAGACAAGCTGTAAGAGAACTCCCATAGGAGGGGTTCTCACACATGTGTGAGCACCATTAGGAGGTTAATTGTTGTAGGAATTATAAAATTAGTCTAATTAATCTAAGATTAATTAGAGGAGTAGGCCTAGGGGGGTAGTGATGGGTATATATTAGGAATCTAGGCTAGATTTAGGATTAATCCAAATTAGATTTAGATTAATCATAGCTTAGTAGAATATTAGAATATGGAGGGAATAAATAGATTAAAATTTATTTAAAGGGGGACTTTGTGAAGAATCTATATTAAATGTAAATTTAATATATTAGGGAAGGGTATTTAAATTAACTTTAGATACCATATTTAATTAAATAAATTTAATTAAATCAACGCATAAATATTAAAAAAATAGTTAATTTATTAGAATTAACTATAATTCTAAGGGAATATTAATTAAATTAATATAAGTGTGCAGGGACGATTTTAGACATCTACACTCATAACTTGGGCAAGGAGAGGCCAAGTTCAGCAAACGAGATATCAATGGAAATCTCTTTCCATCAAAATCATAGTGGTGCAAGTATCTAGTAAATATTTTGTTATTGATGCCTAATTTTGTTTGTTGAAGTTTGAATCTTGGTTTGCACAATATCATTTTGTTGATCTCTATATGAGTTGAGAAGTATAATCATGGGTTTTTTAATCACTTTGGAGAAAGGGAACTATAAATAATCGAGTGATCTCATTCTTTCTCACCTTAGTGAGAAAAATATATTGCCCTATTTGTATATGTAAATTCCTTGTTCTAATGATGATTGTTATAAAATGTGCATTTAGAAAGGGTTTAGGACTTCAATTTTTCTTGACACTTTTGGGCATGTTGATGATGAGTTTATGGAGTCACTTTTTTAATTTTGGGATCCTCGTTCTCTTTGGGAGTACATTCAAGAGGTATATGAAGACCATGATTTTTAACGTTCCTCTTTAAAATTCCAATGTGCCTCTTCATTCTTTAGAGAAAATAAAGCATGGTTGTAATCCTTTGGAGTAGATTGCAGATGCTATGAAGGTTAATTATTCTTCAATTGAGATCACATATTCATCTCTTGTTGGTGATTATAATGATTCATTACTAGAGATGTGTATCTATCTTCCTGATTGTGATTCCTATTTTCCATAAATTGGTTCATTTTTTTTGGAGTCTCACATTTCAGACTTGGGAGACTCATTTGAGTGGGTTTCTCTTCTCTTTTATGACAACTTCATTACAGTTAGAGATACTTCTTCACCTTCTTTGGATATTGATATTCACGAGTCTCTTCCTTTACTTGATATTTCACATTTCTTGGTTTAGGTTGATCATGGTTATCTGATGGATTCTTCAAGCTTTGAGACTCCCATTTAGTTTTTAGAGACATCATTCATATCTGATGATAGTTGTGGCAATAATTTTGTAACTTTACATTTTTCTTTGGAGCTTGTTCAAAATAAGTTTCTATTGGTTCCATATTTGTCACCTTCTATTATGATTGGGAATGTTTATGATTGGTTCATGTCATCTTCATCATCCAAGAAGATTTCAAAGGAAACATCATCATCATACTTCATTTGGATTCCACTTCCTAGTTATTATCCAAAATGGGAAGCATTCATGCATTTGTACTTGGTTTATCTTCTTCCCAAGGGGAGAGATGTTATTTTTACTCATTGGACTATGTTTTGTCTTCAATAACTCACCATTTTCACAAGATATTATCCAATATCGGGGGTCCATTTGTCTCCTTATTTCATTCTCATGGAGGGATAATTTATTTTTTATACATGATGTATGAAGTCCTAGGGGGGTCTTGAGTCATCCATCCATGCATCTTGAGTATTTCAATCTCTCTTTTTAGAGGGGAGTTTTTTTTCCATGTTTTTTTCTCCCTTTCTCCACTTTATGATAGATTTCATGTATTTCTTTGCATTTGTATTGTACATGGGTACCTAACAGGGCCTATTAGCTGAGACCCATCTTGCATTGTGAGTTTAAGTGCATTCCCCTAAGTTTCACATAAGGGGGGGTGTTGGTGTAATTAATGTTATATTGTGGTAACTAATCAAGAAAGTACTATCCGAGAAAGTGTTTTACCTTTCTACAATGCGTGGGATCCAAACAAATTAGAGGCTTATTTCGGCCAATTTTTGTGTTGACATGTTCTAACCCTAAAACAGCATAAATTTTGTATAAATTGGCTTAGGTTTAGGGTTTCATTATTATGTTGTATGTTTTACGGAGGTATTGTGTTGTAAGGGATTTTGTATTGCGATCAAATTGTAATCACTAGATAATAGAAAGATTGGACTTGTTGTTTGGTGGACATAGCCCAGGGATTGGGTGAACCATGTTAAATCTTTGTGTCTTGTGTTCTCTTATGTTTTAGTTTATCATTCTCTGATATTGGTTATATTTTTGCATTTAATTGTTATTTCTATCTTCTTAATCCTAACAATTAAATATTCTTAATTGCACTTTACTTAAGCCCACTTAGAATAATGCATTTCATAATAGTTTTCATATGAGACACCTTGGAGTTTGCACCTATATTAGCGCATGGTGTAGGAGAAATTCCACTTTAGGTGGTGATAGTTGTTATCACATTCCACTTTATATATGAGATCCACCTTTAGCGCACATATCACATTATCGTCCTCCACATGTTGTACACACTTCATTTCTTAATGGAGAATGATCCACCTTTGGTGGACATATGATTCCACCTTGTGTGGCTAATAACTTATGTACTCCTTATCATAGTCTCTTATTTTTTTTCCTATATAAGCAGGCTCATTATGTACATTTTAATCATGTTCATTATCAATAATATCATTCTTGCATCTTAATTCAATTTTCATTCTATTCTCTTGTGGAAGTTATCTTGGTCTTTGATTTGATCCTAGAGGTCTTTCAAAATACATGAATAGAGATAGACATGTATTTGTGCATTTAAAGAACTATGAAGGAGGATCAGTCTCATTTGTTGACAAAGGTTCAATACCTATTTAAGGTAAGGGGACTATTTCTATTGATAATAAGAATCAATCTATTGATGTTTACTATGTGAAAGGATTAAGATAAAGTCTTTTGAGTGTCGTTCAATTATGTAACAAATATTTTTAGGTTATTTTTCTTGGAGGAAAGTGTTAAATTAGAATGAATCTAACAAGCTTATTGTAGTAGGAATAAGAAATGACAATATTTACTATCTCAAGAAGAATAATGGAGGAAGTTTCTCTTTGGAATTGAACAATGAATGTTATCTATGACATAAAAGAATGGAATGTATCAACTTCAACAACCTGATAAAGATCAGTTCTTCCAATATTGTGAGAGACATGCCAAGGGTTGTCAGACTTGATAATACAATGTGTAAAGAATGTCAAATTAGAAAGAAAAATATGAACACATTCAAGAACAAGGAGTATTTAACCACAAGAACTTTGGAGTTGATACACAATTATCTATGTGAACCTACAATAACAAGAGTGATCAATGGAGAAATGTACTTCATGTTACTTATTGATGATTACACTAGAATGACCTAGGTAACATTTTTGAAAGAGAAAAATGAGGCTCTAGACAGATTTAAAAGTTTCAAAAACTTGGTTGAAAATTAGATGGATGTTAGGATTAGGTGTTTAAGGACTAATAGAGGAGGATAATTTACATCATATGAATTTAATAGCTTTTGTGAGATATGTGGAATTAGAAGGCGATTCTCTGCACTAAGGAATCCATAGAAATGTGGATTAGTTAAAAGGAATGATTATTGGTGAGATGGATAGGACAATGTTAAAATATAAAAATATATCCAATTTCTACTAGAGAGATGCAATACACACTATTTTGTATCTCCTCAATAGAGTTAAAATTAGAGTAAATCATACAAAAGAGTAAATCATACAAAAACTCTTTATGATTTTTGGATTAAAAAGGCACCTACTGTCAAATATTTTAGAAACTTTGGAAGCAAATGTTACATTAAAAGAGATGAAGGTAATCTTGGAAAATTTGAGGAAAGATCAGATGAAGGAATTTCCTTTGGAAACTCTTCAACAAGTGAGGCTTACCAATGCTATAATTTAAGGACAAATAAAGTGGTAGAAAGTAAAAATGTCAAAGTTAATAAAATATGGAATCAAACTACTTTTGAACCATAGATTGAATTGGAACAACTCCTTATTACATTGACAGAAGTGGGGAATGCTTCAAAACATAATGAAAAAGAATTTCAAAAATGAAGAAAAATAACAAAAATAAACCCCAAGGGTACCTTCTTGATATGTTCAAAGAGATCATTCAAAACAACAAATCATTGGAGAAAAGAATAAAGGAGTTCAGACAAGAAGAAGATTGGCTAGAATAGGTGAACAGGAAAATTGTTGTTTTCTTTCTGAAATAGAACCAAAAAATTATGCAGAATCTAACAAATATGAATGTTGGATAAAAGATATGGAAGAAGAATTGGATTAGATACAAAAAAAAAATCAAACAAGGGAACTAGTACCCAGACTTGTGGACAAAAATGTGATTGGAACAAAGAGGGTTTTTAGTAACAAGCTAACTGAAGATGGAAAAGTTACCAAAAACAAGGCAAGATTGGTATGTAAAGGTTATACTTGACTTTAAGGAATAGATTTTGAGGAAATTTTTTCTCTCATAGCTAGAATAGAAGTTATTAGGATGTTTTAAGCTTTTGTTGTGCACAATAACTTCAAGGTTTATTAGATGGATGTTAAGATTTCATTTTTGAATGGAGTACTAGAGGAAGAAGTTTACATTGAAAATGAGATGGTTTCAAACTCCCAAAAAATTAAGACAAGGTCTATAAACTCAAGAAAGCATTGTATGGTCTCAAACAAGCCCCTGGGACTTGGTATGTTAGAATGGATAAGTATTTTTTGTCAAAAAAAATTCAAAAAAGGTGCGACATGTAGTAATATTTATATTAAAATTGAAAATAATAAGCTACTGGTAGTAATAGTATATGTTTATGATATCATATTCAAAGGTAATGACAATTCTTGTAAGAAGTTTTCTAAAGAAATGTAGAAGGAATTTGCAGAGTCTATGATTGGTGAAATGTTCTTTTTTCTTGGTCTTTAATTTATGCAAAAGGAAGATGGTAATTTTATCTATCAAACCAATTATATCAAAGATTTGTTGAAGAAATTTGGAATGGAAGAATTAAAACTACTAGTAACACCAATGGATACTAGATGTAGGTTAAGAAAAGATGATGAGTCTTTGGAAGTTGATTAAAAATTGTACACATCTATGATTGGTGGGTTGGTGTACTTAAATAATTCAAGACCTAATATTATTCATATTGTATGATTAGCTACCAAATATCAAGCAAGTCCAAGGCAATCTCATGAGGTAATTGTAAAAAGGACTTTCAGATACTTGAAAGGTGCTCCAAATTTAGGGTATGGTACAAGAAAGATGGTGATTTATTACCAAAAGATTTTATAGATGTTAATTGGCCAAGATGTGCAAATGATAGAAGTAATAGTGAAGGAGCATTCCTTTTAGGAGATAGGCTAGTCTCTCAAATGAGCAAGAAACAAGATTTAGTCTCTTTTTCTACTATAGAGGCATAATATATTGTAGCAACATCTTGTTGTACTCAAATAATATGGATGAAGAACACACTTAAGGATGTGGAAGTATTCTTCAATGAGGAAATTCTAATAATATTTGATTGACAAGTGCCACTAATATCTGCAAGAATCTAGTGATGCATTCAATAAAAAAATACATCTCTATCTAATATAACTTCTTGAGGGAAAAAGTTGTTAAAAAATAATTGAAGTTGGAATATGTGCCTACAAAGGAACAAATTGAAGATATATTTACTAAAGCTCTGGCTAAGGATACTTTTGAGTATCTTTGACAAAAATTGGGGATTATTGTGCCTCCTTTTTCAAACTATATGCATAAGAAGTATGTATCTTTCTAGGAGGAGAATAATTACCCATTATTTATCTCTTAGATTGATGTTATGGTTTCTCTCAAGCAAAGCAGTGCAGGTGAAAGGTTGCAGGATGAATTGCAGAAAAGTGGGTCTCTTAGATAGGAGGAACTTGTGGCTATTATTTGTAGAATCAAAAGGAAATATGTATTGTCCTTGATGTCAAAAGAGGAGAAGGACATTCAAAATATTATTTTGTTTTAATGGTCATTGTTGTTGGCATCAATGAGAAAGTGGGAGATTGTTAGCATTATCATTTGTGTTGTCATTGATGTGAACCCATATTGTAGTATTAGTGTTATATTTAAAAGGATGGGTGGTTGCTAATACTATGCTAAGTTTGTGATATTGGTAGAGGAATAATATTTGAAGAAGTTGCTAAGGTTATGATATTGCTTGATGAAGAAGATTTGAATAATTATTGAGGAATTTTACGACTTATTTGAAAGATAATGGTATGACAAAAAAGAATGTGAAATAAAAAGTATTTAAAAATATTATTGAAGAATAATTTGAGATGATGACTACTTGTGGATCTGGACATAATGACTATATATTATGAATATCCCACTATCATGTGTGTAGGTTCCCAAGTGATTATTTGATAAATAATTGATGTACTATTTGGATGTCAGTAAAGTTGGTTGTCAGGATGGTTAGGACAAGCTCAGAGAATATCTTGTATTTATTCACAATGGGATTTAAGGTTATGCATTTTGGTGGACTTGGTCAAATGGTTTTTGTGCCATTTTAGTTTACATATATTTTTATTGTTTATTCTACATGTGTAGATTTGTTGTCACATGCGTTATTTTGTTGTCTATGTTGGCTTTTGGTTGACTCAATTATTTACGATGACTTGATTTAAGTATTTTGGATCTAGATATAGGTCAAGAGAAGTTATTAGAGAGTCAAGATGATTTTTTCATGGTTTTTCATGCTTCAAATATTGATACATGCTTTGAAGAGTATTTTGGGCAAATCGATAACCTATTTATAATGTATTTTCACACATTACCTTTGGGTTCAAATTTGGAAGAAGTATTGATGCATATGGAGGAATTATATTATTTGGAAAGGAACTTTTATAATGTATTTGGGTCCTGTTTATATCCTAGGGTGAACCGCATTGAATATTTTGTTCAAGGTGGTTGACTTTGTATTAATAATGCTTATAGTTTTATTATCGACCTTGTTGATGTTTTTTATTTACAAAATCTCTATACATTTTTGGCAGAAAGGGATGAGATGAGCATGAGTGAATTAATATTATTTCAAAGATTTTTTCATTCAAGTGTGACATTAATTTTATGTGAACAAGGTAGAACTAAGGTACACATTGCTTAATCAAAATAGGTCAACAAAAAATCAGGAGGTTTAGTTTTTCATTTATTGTTGGATCAATGAGTTTTTATTGAAATATATAATTTATGTTCATTAAGGATTAGTTTAATCCTTGGAAGTGTGCCTAAATTGGTAGGGACAATGAGTTCCTTGGCTTCTAGCCTAAAACATTGTAATAATATATTTGGATATAGTGATTAAATTTCTCGCTGTGGTTTTTTCCATCTTGGATTTTTCACTTAACTCTTGTTTTCATGTGTGTATGGAATCATTACTTTACTTTAATTGATTTTTGGATAAATTAATTAATATCTAAGATAGATTGTTAAAAAAATACAATTTCATCGATCCAACCCCTACCCTTTAAGAACCTATTAGTGTTCAATAACGGTTTGCAATGGTTTGATAATTGGAGTCTCATGTGGGTGATAGTTGAGTGTAGGTACAATGTTCATGATTATTATGGTGTCATGGGTATGTAGGTACATATTCTACATTAACATGACATAATAATGTTTTTATTTATTGGTGGTGATTTATTTTCATGTCAGGGGGTTGTTTCTTATCTCCTTAATGCTTGTTTGGTTCCTTTACTATGACACTTGGTTGTATACATGTTTGGAAAATCAAATTAGATGTTAATTTAGTGTTTGATTCATGTGGTATATAATATTATTCTCTTTGATATCTCATTTTGTACTTTACTAATGTGATGATGAGTTTGCATGTTTTAGTGTTTGACCTATGAGTTATGCATTTCTGTTGGTTGATCACCTATTTAGTTCTAGTGGGATGACTCAGTTTTCATCTGTCTATATCCACCAGGGTTGATTTAGTGGTGATGTAGACTTTATTAGTTGTCCTTTTCTATGGTCATTTTTACATTGGTATGCTTATTTTTTAGATGATATGATGGGTAATTTTTGTGGTACCTAGATAGCTGGTGTTCGGACTTATAGTATGTGGCTTATCACAATTTCATGATAGGTTGGTTGTTCATTAATTACACTTTAAGTGAGACTTTTTACAGTGATGTTTTGGTAATGTAGGATTGATTCTTGATTGGTGGTTGTTGGTAATTGTATTTATCTTTTTGGTTTGGAGATCTTGGTTTCACTTCATGTTATTAAAATATCAATTGTGTATGTGTAGACCTAGAGAATATTCATTTGGTAGATGATCATCATGATGTTATGTGTGACTCAGTATCATGATTGAGTGGGATTTATTGGAAATGGTGTAGATTCAATATTGGATGGTAGATGATCTTCTTTAATGTTGCAGATGTTGGAGGATGCCATAGATCCTATTACTACAAAAGGGTCTTTTATATTTTTTGTTTAACTAGTAGGAGATGGTTATCTTCATGGAAATTGGAGATTTTGACATCTTGGAGGACTCAAGGATTCCTTGGATGAGGTGTCACTAATACATTTGAGGTCAATTTTTGACCTTTAATTTTGACCAAGGCCTTTTTTGGTTGTTAAATTCAATTTTTTTGTTTATGAGCCTGATTTGGTCGAAATGTTGACCAAATTTGGCTTTTAATGTTTATGAGCCCGATTTGGTTGAACTTTCAACCAAATCGGGCTCATAAACAAAAATTAAAAAAAGGTTCGAGATCATTTGATCATAGCTCATTTTTGGGAAACATTCTTGTCCATTCACGCGGCTAGGGTTCCAATGCTAGTACTGAAGCACTCGCAAGAGGAGGGTTCATTATATTTGAATGAAAATCTGAAAACATTGTTGGCTCTAAGTTGTAGAAGGTTCTGGTCTTCTCTTTTCTCTATCTCAAAATGGATATTGTCTTATATTGTATTTTTCTAATATTATGTTGATCACTTTGCTTCATTAATTGATGCTCTAGCTTATACCCTATTATGCGCTCAACCTATTTTCTCATAGGGCCTAATGGTTTTCCTTAGAATCTGATCACCTAGTTGTCTAGTGCTCCCACATTTCCATAAGTGTTTAACCTCTTTCTTTTAGCCAGTTTTTATCTTTCCCTCAACAAGTGAGGGGAAATTTATGGCCATATTATTGGGAGAGTTCCTTCCTTTTGTTTGACATTACAAATTTGTAGTTTTCCATGTGTTTGTGGCTCTTCCTTGGAACTGTGTGTAGCATTATTTCTAGTTTAATTCTCTTTTGACTGCTCTTATTTTCTCCTCGTATGGCACAAATCTTGCTTGTATATTTATTTTCTTAGTAGTTTACATATCAATTCTTCTCTATAGAACCTCAAATAAGGGAATCGGTTTGACATATTCACCTTCTCCTAGAGTGGTTATATGCATCTTCCTCTTCTGAGATTGGTATTTGTTTATGTTATCTCTGTGGCTTGATGTCTTAACCTCTATGTTTCTAAATAGGTTTCCATTAGTATTTTTGTGTTCATTTTTTAAAGGCTTTTTATTGCTCAACCTGCCAATCCGAGTTTGAATTTATTACTTATCTTATTATATCACTGAGATATTATTCTTTCCCATATTTCATTTCTTCCATCATCTATTAATCTTCATATGAATAGATGCTTACGGTCAATGATTCATTCATGGTGATCGATAGTCTTCATAAATGTTCATACCTAAATATGTGTTACAGTCATTACTACTTTTTAAAAAATTGGTATCTTCATGGGTTTGACAATTCATATCAGCCCTATTATCTTCACACTATTTAGGGTTTATTATAAACATGTCTTATGATCAAGAGTAGTAGCAAACCTAAATAATCAAGAGTAGTAGCAAACTATAGACAAATTATAAGATCATCTTCAACTAGTTGTGCCCAAACTAAATCTTGATTAATTTTTGGAGTATTATTAGGTGATGCCCTTCCCCAATATGATTAATATAGAAACATATAAAGATTAGAAAACAAAAATTTATTTGAATGATGATTCCTTGGGTAACTGTAACAAAAGTTAGTTATGATACTAACATTTGAAAACTGGAAACATGGAGATAATTGTAACAAAAGCTTTATATAAAGTGAATCTAACTAACTTGGCTGTAGAATTTTGTGGGGAAATTCAGGGTGTGGGAATTAAATAAAAAATCAATTACAAGACAATTTGACGTTGCTTAAGTCACTATATTAGAAGCTAAGTAGCTCTTTAGGGTGAGAAAATTTTGTAATTTCCTAATTTTACAATACTAATCCTCTAGTTGATGTCGGAATGATACCCTGGCACTTTCAGAAACATGTATTGCATAGAACTTAATCAAAATGATTATACCATTGGTGATATGTTGTCAACATGTTACTGGGTGAATAATAGTATTGCTTAACATATTATTTTTCTCCATTTTGTGTCAATGAAGTGATGATTGGATCTTGTGCAAAAGTTAAAGCCCTTCTCAGAATAGTGGTAGGGGCTATCAAATGTTATGGATAAACATTGGGTCACATTGAATGCAAGGGAACACAAAAGTGTTCTATTATATAGCATGTAAGGTTCTGGCTATAGTATTGTAAATAAAAGTTACAAGAAAGTTTTCAAAGAATAGGTGTAGGTGACCAAAGCATCATAAGAAAATCTCAGGACATAAGGATGTCTTAGGATGTCCCCAAACAATAAAAAATTTATGCACTTGACATGATTACTTTTCTCCTCATAGTCCTTCTACAACACAATCAGAAAGATATAGCTCTGAATTATATTAGAGTTATTATTGAATTGTTTTAGAATTCAATTTTATGATTATACAAAATCTCTACCATTCAGATGATGATATATTATCCAATATGATCTGAAATGTTGACATAAATAAATAAACAAATAAACATAATCAAAATTAGAAATACTATAAAAGGTAAAATATATTAGAGATATTAGTTTTTACAAACTATATATATTTTGCAATTGTTGGAAAGATTCAATGATAATAATTGTTGTTTTGTCATTGATGTCAAACATTAACTGATGAGACTACTATTTGTTTGAGTACCATATCTATTGATTGATGAAGAAGATTTGAAAAAAAGGATAACAAGAAGACCGAGGGAAACGGTTGAGTTATGGGTAAACACAGAGGTACTTGATCATTTGGCACATTGGCAAAGTGATATGTTGTTTATCTTTCACTGACAGTTCACTGAGAAGTTGATGTCAAGCAATGCAAAGTCGATGTTGAGTGAAGCCAGTGATGGCCGAGCACCAGTGAAATGCCAAGGAATATTGAGGCGACCGAGCGGAAGAACACAGTGTTGGCTGAGCAACATTATTTTGGTAATTGATGAGATTTGAGATCTCTAGCCGACATAATTGAATTTATTGGAATATGTGAAGTTTATTATGGATAATTAATTTTGGTCCACATTAATTAAATGCAAGGGAAACCGTTATTAACACATGGATTCAAGATTCAATTGGTGATTGTATTGGAGAAATAAATTAAATGTAATGATGGAAAGATCCATTGGATCTGACCTAACCTAAGATCTACGATCTTGATTAAGCAGCAAAATATTTTTCTGACCTAGATGAAGAGGTATATGATAACCTCAAGTGGTTATTCATGATGTATGTAGTATAAGAAGTTGTATGCAAGAGGATTGCATGGTTAATTGACTGATTGGCATGACCTAGTAAAGAAGGCTAAGCAGAGAAGCAGAGAGAGATTGCTTGACAGATTTCCAAGCAGATCTGGAGTTTGAGATGAGAATCAAGGCCACTCAGTAAATTAGCATTAGAGTTGAATTGGATTTGGATTGGCAAAGTAAGTTGTATGTATCAAATCAAACCTGTTGATTACTTTCTAACCATTGTATCAGTTCAAATCCTTTAACTAGGTTGACCTAAAAGTCATTGTATAAATCCTTTGAGAAAGGTGACATTCATATTGGAATGTTCTAAGTCCTCTAACAAGGCCACTCTTGACAGGGTGATTAAATCCTTTAACCATGTCACATTTGACGGTGTGTTTTGTAACCTTTAACAGGGTTGGCTCCTAACAGAGCTCACTTCGAAAGAGTGAAATTTTGGTAGCATGTTACTGGTGTTT
Source organism: Thuja plicata (assembly GCA_018584345.1). Taxonomy (NCBI): domain Eukaryota; kingdom Viridiplantae; phylum Streptophyta; class Pinopsida; order Cupressales; family Cupressaceae; genus Thuja; species Thuja plicata. The sequence goes on along the minus strand of MU224605.1, from coordinate 282,204 downwards.
TTTCTCATATTTGGGTTTCCACATTAAATCATGGTGTCAAAATGTGTGAATGTTTATGTTGTGTTTTACTGTTAAGTTTCTGCAAGCTTATTTCATTAGTACAGTAAACTACACACTCTTATGTTATTGTTGCCGAGCAGATCTGAGTTGTTCAAAGTAGTATAAATTTTTATTGTTACATCAGGACCTGAGGATAACTGATTCACCCCCCNTTCCCCCCCCCCCCCCCCCCTCATTTATTCTAAAATCATTCTAACAACAATCCTAGAAATTCAAACACAATCAATCCCAGAAATTCTTGCAAATAGTAAATATCTTTGTGTTGTTTCCGAATTCAATTGTATTTATTTATTGCATCTTCTTGTTCTTGAATTCTCTAACATTCTGATAATAGATCATAGAATATTAATAGATACAATTAAAATTAAAAACAATGCAGAAAAAGAAATATAAAGAAATATATTATGAAAATCTATGACAAAATGATAGAGAAACACAAGGAAGGGGTTGGGGTTGTACCAATTGGTGCAATCATGGCTGCCAGAAGCATGAGTGCTATAAACCAACAAGGCCATATGCTTTGCAATCCATTCATCATAATGTTATGCCAGCTATCTAGTCTTAGACTTTTATTTATATTCAGACAAACCTTAACAACTATATGTTTCTGTCTTTAATACATTTGTTCTTTCTAAAACATAGTTGACTTGGATTCCTTGAGTTTTGTTTAGTTAATATAAAATTGATTTGTTGAATTTTCAGTTTCAAATCCATTAATTGGAATAATCTTGTAATATTTTATTATTTTTTATTATATACAAGATACTACTGATGCTTGTATGTTTACATTTTGTATATTTATAGCCTGAATAATTGTCTGTGAAGAAAGTCCACACCTGGCAATATGAACCCAGAATAAAATAACGATACAATTGCTAGATTGTGGTCTCAGTTCCAAATAAAAGTTGATAAATGTAATTTTCCTCGCAAAAAGTGTAAGGGCTTAAAGAATTGAATAATTCTAATCACAATAGCCCAGAGTCATTGTAGGCAACATGTTCATGTTGAAGAGGGGCACGATTTTCATCAATTGGTGAATGTGGATTTCCAACTGGAGGAACATGGAGGTGTGAATATCCAAGCCAAGGATAACACTCCCATGGAAGAAGATGATCTTGTGGCAGAGAACACAAATGCAGATGGTGGTATTGGTGTAGCTGATAATGTTCTAGAGGACATGATTGAAGAAGATGGTATTGGTGTAGCTGATCAAGATGATCATGATGATGGTGTTAGTAATAACTGAGAGGGGGGGTGAATTGGTGGCCTCAAAATATTCCAATAATCAACCCTTAAAACTTAGTACCACAATTATACCTCTAGTTATCTTTAGTCCTGTAAGATGAATGCCTCCAAATACTTATATCAAATTTCTACTTGTCGGAATGCTTTGGAAAACCTTCTACTGTATGTTTATCGATAAGTAGTCTTTCTATTTACTAAAATACAGTAAATAACTAGTGTATACCAATCAATCCAGATTACTTATGTGAAATGCAAAACAATAAAGTAATGACTCGTAAACACATTGACACATGGATTTTTAACATGGAAACCCTGTTAAGGGAAAAACAATTGGGACTGGTACCCCAAATTTTCACTCTTCTGAAGTGAGCTCGGTGAAGAGCCAACCTTGTTAAAGGTTACAAACACACTGTTAGGTGTGACCTTGTTAGAGGATTTAAATGAATATTTTTTTACTTAGTATCTGGCATCTAATGCTACCATCCTTGATCAAACACTCACTTGGCCTATCAATAGGTATCGGGCATATCTAATGCTACTTTGTATGACCAAAATTTTTGATACTCCTTGGGATGTATCTCAATTAGAAAAGACTTCTAAGTCCTACTCGGTTAAGAGACTTGATGATTCAATGGTTAAATTGAAACAGTAAATTGATTTGTTCACACATACAACTTGAATTGCAGATTCTTAGATCTATTGTAAGTGCATTACCTTTTTTATCAATGTTATCAATTCAATACATTTGCTCCACACTGTTCTACTCTGTAATGTTGTATCACTATTCATCGGTGTCTATAGAATTTAGCTCTTTCCTCAGCTTGATTGATCAGGTCTGAATGAAGACTTTCTTCTCCTTCAGAATCTCTTCAACATCAATTATCTTGTCACTCCCCTTGTTCATATTGAATAAGCTTGTCTCTTAAATAGACATGATTTCACCATTTCTTGGCTTTCTTGATCTTGGTGTGATCCATAATTCTTGCCAATTAGATTTAAAGCAAAACTCCAGTTTTATCTCGTAGAGATCTTCTTGCCAACTGAACAAATCATCTTTAAATCCTTTACTTATCTCTAGCTTTATCATGTTGATTAAAACAATGATAACTACCAGTCAAGTCTATATTTAGCTCTTGACAACTAAGCTTGTTGTCGTGTCTGAACTCTTTGTTCTGTTATTCAATACTTTAGTTAGTCATCAGTGACAACTAACTATTCCGTCAGTGAGACTTCAGTTGTCTTCGAGATCTCCGTCCATCGGGCAACACAGTAATTTTTTCCATCGGGTTACACTATGCTTTGCTCATTGGGTAATACTGTGACTTTGCTCGTCGGTAATGTTGTGTTTTTTCTCATCGAGTAACATTGTGACATTTAATCTATCCATTGGTGTGCACTCCATCGGTGTATACAGTCACTTTGTGAATACTTAACTTTTATGCATTACTGATTGCATAGCCTTTGATTCATTGGTTTTTTGAATTCTTTAGCAGTATATACATGACCATACATATTATATCAAGTTGACATCAATGACAATATAATACATTAACTGATTTAATGTCTTGCATTAACTTTATGTGTCTCGATGATCATCAACTTAACATCTTCAAACATTCAATCAGTTATAGTTCATCAATCTCTCCCTTTGGCATTGATGGAAACATGCTACATTATCACACTATATTACCACTAATATAATATGAAATATAAAATTTGAATTTCATCAAACTACCAATCTTATGTACTATAACCGATACAAATATCTGGTCCTCGGTACGCTTATGTGAGCTTATATTTGATTCTTGCATCTCTCTTTCTATCTTCAATCCCTTCACTTGATAGATGTAGAATATTTCTTCTTCTAATGTGATATGTTCTCTTCTTGTGTCTAACTCTCTCCCTTTGATTGTTCTTTTCTTTTGATGTCTCTTTTCTCCTTTGTCAACAATCTCTCCCTTTGTATGTACTCTCTTTTTCTGGTTACATCTCTCCCTTTGGATAATGTGATAATGGATATAATCTCTCCCATTGACAGCAATGCCAAACAAATATTTGACAGTAATGCCAAACAATCCTTTCTATCCATAATATATTCCTTGAATTTCCCAATCCATCAGCAATATAACAACTTTGGTGCTCGGTGTAGATAAATACCTTGTTGTGTACAGATGTATCTTTAAAGTCTATCTCTTTGATTACATCAACATGAATGATATTCTAAAAATATGTAGGCTGATGTAGCCTTCTAGTTAACTTACTGACCAGTAGATAAGGGTCTGACCCCTAGTCTCTTTCTCAAGTACTCAAATGTATCCTTGGGCAGTGGCTTGGTGAAGATATCTGCTAATTATTCCTTTGATTTCACATACTCAAGTATCACCTCCTTTGCTTGAACTTGTTCTCTCAAATAATGATACTTGATGGCAATATGCTTTTTTTTAGCATGCATGACTGTTAGTAATAATTGAGAGGGGGGTGAATCAGTGGCCTCAAAAATTTATCCTTCAAACTTAACCACCAATCAATAAACTTCAAATTATTATGTCCCTACAAGATGCATGCCCTAAAATACTAATATTGATTTAACTGTCTATCGGTGTTCTTTTTCAATCCTTATTCTTTCTTGATTACTGATAAGTAGTATAACTATTTACCAAAATATAGTAAATAAGCAGAGTATACCGATCAATCCAGTGTTAACTATGTCAGATACAAAATAATAAAGAAATGAATCATACACACATAATACATGAATTTTTAATGTGGAAACCCTGTTAGGGGAAAAACCACTAGGACCGGTACCCCAAATTTTCACTCTTCTGAAGTGAGCCCTGTTAGGAACCAACCATGTTAAAGGTTACAAACACACTGTTAAGTGTGACCTTGTTAGAGGATTTTATACATAGAGGTTGTCACTTAGTATCGGGCATCTATTGCTACCATCCTTGAATTAGAATCCTTCTTAGACTGTCAATAGGTATCGGGCAATTCCAATGCTACTTTCATGAATCAACCTTTTTGGCACTCCTTGGGATGTACCTCAATATATAGAAGACTATTAAGTCCTTCTCGATTAAGAGACTTGATGCTTCAATGGTTAAGTTGAAACACTATGACCTGTTCATGTTGTAGGTTTGAATTGCATATTTTTAGATCTATTTAAGTACATTACCTCTCTGATCAATGTATCAATTCAATTCTTTGTGCTCCACACTTTCTTCTTTGTGATGTTGTGCTCACTGTTCGTCGGTGTCTGTAGAATTCCTTAGCTCTCCTTCAGTTTGATTGATCAGGACTATATGAAGTTATTATTCATCAGTTTCTCTTCAGCATCCTCTTTCTATTAACTCCCCTTAATACCATTCATAAATTAATTAAGCTTGTCTCTTATATAGATATGATATTCATTATTTCTTGATTCTTGATTCTTGATTCTTGGCATGAAAAACAATGCAGCCAATTAGATTTAAAGCATAAAATTTGATTTGTCTTGTAATTATCTTCTTGCAAACTATACAAATCATCTTTAAATCAATCCTTTAACTCTGGTCCAATAAAACAAAGAAAACAACCAGTTAAGTCTATCTTTAGCTCTTTCCAGCTAGATATTTTGTCATTTTCTGAACTCTCTATTCCACCGGTCACCTCTGTAGTTAGTTGTCAGTGACAATTGACAGTTTCATCGGTGAGACTCCAGTTAGCTTCAGGATCTCCATCCATTGTGCATTATTAGAATTTTACTCATTAGCCAACCTTCTGACTTTTCTTATCAGGCATCCTGTGGTTTTTCTTTGTCGGGAAACACTATACTTTAGCTCGTCAGGTATCACTGTGACTGTTCTTCTTTGCTCTGACCGTCAGTGTGCACTCCGTTGGTGTTTTTTATCACTAAGTGAATACTTGACTTTTATGCATTTCTAAAAGCATAACCTCTATTCCATTGATTCTTTGAAGTCTTTGGCATTATGTACATGACCATATAGATGATATTAAGTTGACATCAATGACAATACAATACATTAACTATTTTAATGCCTTGCATTATCTTCAACTTAAAATTTTCAAACATCCAAACAGTTATATGTCATCAATGACTAGATTATTGGAGATGTTTATTTCACTTGTATTATCACAATAGATAATTACTAGTTCAAGAATTTTCATATGCATACCTTCTAGTGACTGTTTGATCCATGCAATATTTGAGCAGTTTGCAGCAGCAGCAACATACTCTGCTTCTGCAGTAAACTGAGAGATGTATCCTTGCTTCTTGCTAATCTATGTGACAAGTTTGTCACCCATAAAGAATGCTCCTCTAGTTGTGCTCTTATGGTCATCAATGTTTCTAGCCCAATCAGCGTCGGTAAAAACCTTAAGTTCAAATTTGTCTTCTCTTCTATACCATACGCCATATTCCTTGGTATTCTTCAGATATCTTAGGATTATTTTCACATTAGTCATATGTGAATCCCTGGGATTAGCAGAAGATCTTATAACTATTCCTACTGCATGTGCAATATCTGGTCTAGTATGTACAACATACATGAGTTTTCCAATCATTGATCTATACAAAGTCTGATTTACCTCAGTTGACTTGTCCTCCTTTGTCAGCTTACATCCAGTTTCCATTAGTGTTCCAACTGGCTTGGAATCTTCCATCTTGAATATTTTCAACACTTCCTTGATGTATTTAGATTGTGTAATGAAAATGCCTTCATCTTCTTGCATGATTTGTAGACCAAGAAAGAACTTGATCTCTCCAAACATAGACATCTCAAACTCTTTTCTCATTTCATTTGCAAATGATTTTCATAGCATATCATTTCCTCTGAATATGATGTCATCAACAAATATTTCAGCAATCAAAATTTTAGCATTAGTATCTTCCTTCAAATAAAGATTATTTTTTTCACTAGTTCTTACAAATCCAATACTTATGAGATAGGAATGAATTTTTTCATACCAAGCTCTTGGTGCTTATTTTAATCCATACAAGGATGTGTGTAGTCTAAATACCATGTTCCTCTTGTCTAGATCAACAAACCCTTATGTTTGTTCAATGTATACCTCTTCCTCAAGTATTCCATTTAGGAATGCAGACTTGACATTCATCTAGTATACTTTGAATTCTTTATATGCAGCATAAACAAGTAATATTCTCACTCCTAGCCTAGAAATGGGTGCAAAGGTTTCTCCATAGTAAATCCCTTCTTCTTGTGCATACCCCTTGCATACTAATCTTGCTTTGTTTCTGGTGACTTCTCCAATCTCATTCAGCTTATTTCTGAATATCCATTTTGTACCGATGACATTCTTGTCATTTGGTCTCGGTACAAGTGTCCATGTCTTTTTTTTCTCAATCTGCTCAATTTCTTCAATCATAGCACTAATTCATTCTTCATTATCAAGTGCAGCATTAATAGATTTTGGCTCAAAATCACAAATTAGACATCTTGTGTTTAGAGATTTGCTTCTGGTTCTCATACCAGCCTTCTTGTCTCCTACGATCTGGTTCTATGGATGGTTCCTTCTGACATATATGGCAAGTATAGGTTTAATTTGTTGTCTATCATCTTGATCATCATTTTTTCCTTCATTCTGATCTCCATCGCTTGGTACATCATCTTGAGCAATATCCTAATTTTTGGTATTTGCAGCCTGATGCTCGATTACAATAATCTGTTGCTCGAGAGCTATACATTGTTGTTTGGGTAGAGTGTCAGGTTCTTCATTGTAAACAAACCTTTTGTAGTCCTCTGGTTCTTTTGTGCTTTACTTTTCATTCTTCTCTACAAATTCATCTATTTTTACATTTGCACTTTCAAAAAAAAATTTAGAGGCTTTATTTAGACATTTATAACCCTTGCTCTTGGTGGAATACCCTAGAAAGATACCTTCATCACTTTTGGAGTCAAGCTTTCCATTTCTATCATCTTTTAAGATATAACATTGACTACCAAAGATCTTGAAGTAACTTACATTGGGTGTGTGTCCATACCATAGCTCATAGGGTGTCTTCTTAGTGTCTTTCTTCAATTGTACTATGTTTAATGTGTAAAAAGTAGTACTGACAGGTTCCCTCCAGAAGATTTGGGTGATGCATTTCTCTATCATTAGCATCCTTGCACAATCAACAATGGATTTGTTCCTTCTTTCACCAATTCCATTTTTTTGTGGTGTTCTCGGTGCAGAGACTTGTCTTTTGATACCATGCTTATTGCAATAGTCAATGAATTCATCTGATGTAAATTCCCCTCCTCTATCTAACCTTAAGCATTTCAATTTCTTTTCATTTTTTTTTTCAACCATTGCTTTGTACCATTTAAATAGCTTAAATGCTTCTGATTTCTCTTTTAAAAACATGACTGTCATCATTCTAGAAAAATCATCAACAAAGAGAATGAAATACCTATCTCCATAGCATCTCTTTGTCATCATGGGTCCACATAGATCTATATGGACTAATTCTAGAATTGCATCAGATGTATGGGTTTTTCTTTTGAAACTAGACTTTGTCATCTTACCTTTTTGACAGTTTTTGCACATTGGCTTAGTCATCGTCGATAAGTCTCTGACATTTCTATTTTTTCTTATCTTTATCATTTTTTCAAAGTTCACATGACACAATATTTTGTGCCACAACCATATGTCTTTGTTTCTAGCCATCAAACAAGTGGTGTCAATATCATTCAAATAGAATAAGTTACCTTTTGTCTGCTCACCGGTACCAATCAACCTTCCTGATTCATTGAAGATCTTTGCCTTCTTATTTTCAAATGCTACTCTGTGACCTGAATTGTTCAACTGAGAAACACTTAAAAAATTATAATTTAGTCCTCTAACCCAATAAGCATTTTCATATTTAATCAGGTTATTTAACATTATGGTTCCTTTACCTTCAACTGGACAAGGTGTATCATTACCTATTCTTATTGAATCACCATTATAGTATTCAAAATTCTCAAACTTTTGCTTATCACCAGTCATATAGTGAGTTCAGCCACTATTTATGATCCAGACATCATTTTTACTAACTTTAGATATGAGTGTAGTTTCTACATACATTTCTTCATCTTCATCTGAATCATCTTTCATGGCTACAAATACCATCTCGATGTCTTCTTCTCATTTGGTATTAGTGTCATCATTTTTGCATGTAGCTAGGTAACTGGCCTTCTTTCCTTTGTCCTTGTAGTCTCAGATATTTCTTCTTTCTGATTGTCGGTTGATTCTGTAATCACCTTTGTCAAACTTGTTTTCAAATGATTTTTCATTACTTCTGTCATCTTTTCTTCTATTAGGACATCTTGCAGCAAAGTGTCCAATCTCTTTACAATTAAAACATACAAGTGGTAATTTAACTTTGTATTTACCTTTTCCTCTCTACATTATTCTAGTCATAAGTGCTTCAATTTCATCAAGATCTTCTTCTTCACTTTCACTTTCACTATCTTTTCTCATAGTGTGTTTAAGACTTGATTACTTATTCTCAAAGAAGATTTGAATGCAGACTCTATGTTTGGTAAGACACTATTATCAAAGTTATTCATCTCAAATGAAATTAGTCTTACAATCAAACTATCTAGAGTAACATTTTTATTTGCTACTTCTCTCATTTCTTGTATGGCAGATACTCTAATAGCATAAGTAGGTAGTAAGGTTCTTAGAATTTTAATTACCACTGTATCCTCATCTAGTACACCTCCAACTCCTCAGATAGCATTGACTACCTTTTTGATTCTTTTGTTGTACTATGTGATGTTTTCACCTTCTTTCATTCTGCGATCATCAAACTTTCCTCTAAGGCTTTCTGCCTTGGCTCTCAAAACATTTATATCACCACCATGTACAAGATTCAATTTATCCTACATATGCTTTGCAGTTGTGTATGTCTTGACATCTTCAAATTTAGCATCAAAGAGTGAGGAAGAAAGCTCTATTATCATGCAGTTGTGCTCATGCTTCTCTCTCATTTTTTCAACTATGAGTGCACCTGTGGGAAACACATATTCAGTATCTAAGTATTGAGTAACATCATTTCCAATACCTGATAAGTGCAGTCTTATCCTTATTTTCCATGAAGCAAAGTTGTCTTTGTTCAACTTGGGCACATCTCATTCATTCATCTTGTGATCTTTAGCTTAGGTCTTTAAACCTTTCTTCTAAGCACACAAGCTCTGATACCAATTTTTAGTAATAACTAAGAGGGGGGTAAATCAGTGGCCTCAAAATATTCCAATAATCAACCCTTAAAACTTAGAACCACAAAATTATACCTCTAGTTATCTTTAGTCTTGTAAGATGAATGCCTCCAAATACTTATATCAAATTACTACTTGTTGGAAAGCTTTGTAAAACCTTCTACAATATTTTTACTGATAAGCAGTCTTTCTATTTACCGAAATATAGTAAATAACTAGTGTATACCGATCAATCCAGATTACTTATGTGAAATACAAAATAATAAAGTAATGACTCATAAACACATTGACACATGGATTTTTAACGTGGAAACCCTATTAAGGGAAAAACCACTGGGATCGGTACCCCAAATTTTCACTCTTCTTAAATGAGCTCAGTGAATATCCAACCCTATTAAAGGTTACAAACACACTGTTAGGTGTGACATTGTTAGAGGATTTAAATGAATAGTTTGTCACTTAGTATCTGGCATCTAATGCTACCATCCTTGATCAAACACTCACTTAGCCTGTCAATAGGTATCAGGCATATCCAATGCTAATTTGTATGACCAAACTTTTTGATACTCCTTGGGATGTATCTCAATTAGAAAAGACTTTTAAGTCCTACTCGGTTAAGAGACTTGATGCTTCAATGGTTAAATTGAAACAGTAAATTGATTTATTCACACATACAACTTGAATTGCAGATTTTCAGATCTATTGTAAGTGCATTACCTTTCTGATCAATGTTCTCAATTCAATAGCTTTGCTCCACAATGTTCTTCTCTGTGATGTTGTATCATTGTTCATCGATGTCTATGGAATTTAGCTCTTTTCGTAGCTTGATTGGTCAGGTCTGAATGAAGACTTTCTTCTTATTTAGAATCTCTTCAACATCTATTCTCTTGTCACTCCCCTTGTTCATATTGAATAAGCTTGTCTCTTAAATAGATATGATTTCACCATTTCTTGGACTCCTTGATCTTGGTGTGATCCATAATTCTCGCCAATTAGATTTAAAGCAAAACTCCAGTTTTATCTCATAGAGATCTTCTTGCTGAAAAAATTAGCTTTAAATCCTTTACTTATCTCTGGCTTTATCCTATCGATTAAAACAATGATAACTACCAGTTAAGTCTATATTTAGCTCTTGACAGCTAAGCTTTTTTTTCATTTCCAAACTCTTTGTTTTGTTGGTCAATACTTCAGTTAGTCATCGGTGACAACTGACTATTTCATCGGTGAAACTTTAGTTGTCTTCGGGATCTCCGTCTGTCGGGAAATACTATAATTATGTCCATTGGGTTACCCTACACTTTGCTCATTAGGTAACACTGTGACTTTACTCATCAGTAATGTTGTGCTTTTTCTCATCAGGTAACACTGTGACTTTTCTCTTGTTGGTTTACTTTGTCCGTCAGTGTGCACTCCATCAGTGTATACAATCACTTTGTGAATACTTAACTTTTATGCATTACTGATAGCATAGCTTTTGATTCATTGGTTCTTTGAAGTCTTTAGCAGTATATACATGACCATATAGATTATATCAAGTTGACATCAATGACAATACAATACATTAACTGATTTAAAGTCTTGCATTAACTTTTTGTGTCTCGATGATCATTAACTTAACATCTTCAAACATTCAATCAGTTATAGTTCATCAAATGGTACTAGCGTGTCTAATAATGATGATGAAGATGGTCTTGATATACCTATACTTGAGAAGGCATACGAGCCCCTATACCAAGGCTCCTAAACAACTCTTCTCTCCTCTATAGTGTTGTTGGTGAACTTGAAGGTTTGGAATGGTTTATCCAATGTAGTAATGTCACGTATGCTAAGGTATGCCATTTTTGTCATCTTAAATGTTAGCATACCATTACTATTTATTATATTAATAATTCATATTTGTTGTTGTAGGTTGATAGGTGAGTTTTTGTTACCACCATCAAACATTATCCCTTATTTGTACCGAGAATTATCTACCATTATGAATCAAATTGGAATGAAGTATCAGACAATACATGCATGTCCCAATGATCACATTCTATATCATAAACAACATGAATTTTCAACAGAATGCCCTGATTTTCATATTAGTAGATATCACTCAGATCAAATAACAAAAAATGTACCTCACAAGGTTCTTTGGTACATTCCCATTATTCCACATCTTCAACGATTATTCAGGTGCACTAGCTTGGCATAATTTATGGATTACCATGCACACAATAGAAGTAAAGATGACATTATTTGAATGCCTATGAATGGTTTTGCATTTGAAGACATAGAAACAACATGGCCACACTTTAAAGAAGAACCTTGTAATCTCAAGCTTTCATTGGCAGTGGATGGTGTCAATCCATTTGGAGATATGAGATCTGTTTACTCAGTGTGGCCTGTTTTTGTTATTAACAATAACATTCCTCCTTGGATGTCCATAAAGAGGGAGCACATAATGTTGTCAATGATTGTACCAGGTATTTTTCATGTAATAGTTATCTAAATTAATTTTTAAACACCGCATCAAAATGGTCATAATAATTATGTAATATTTTTGTTCATTCAACTAGGTAAGTACCAAGTTAAAGATATGAACGTGTATATTGAACCCCTTATTGATGATTTGTTAAAGTTATGGAATGGGGTCACTATGTATGACATATCTAGACCAATAAGACAAAGACAATTTCAATTCCATGCAATGCTTGTATGAACAATACATGATGCCCCTGGGCTAACTCATTTTTGTGGTATGTTATATATTGTTAAGGTCACATATTTTTGTATGTTATAGTGCTTACACATTATTGTTGTATGTTTAAGTTGCGCATGATAATTGTATATGATCCAATTATACGGTATCTTTTAGGTCTTCAGACAAAGGGTAAATTCACATGTCCAGTTTGTGGTCCGAAGATGAAATCTCCTCATTCAAGAAGTTTAGGAAAGAAGGTGTTTGATGGGTTGAGGCACTTTCTCTATAATAATCATAAGTATTGAATTATTAAAAAAACATATTTTTAATGGGAAAGAAGAGACAACATCAAGGGCACGAAGAATGACACCTCATCTATGGAAGTTGGAATACAATAGACTAAATTATCGAGGTAATGTCATTCCATCTGTTGATTTTTATTTGAAATTTATATTTTGATATTGTATTTTATTTACCAATGATGTAATTGATGCTCGTGAAGGTTGTCAAGGCATCAATGACCAACTTCCTAGATGAATAAAAACTTATCCTAGTCAATTTAGTAGGTTTTAGTACTATAAGGATCTCCTAATCGTGCATTTGTTTGATGCTATGCATATTGGAAAGAATGTAACAGAGACACTATGGAAAATATTGGATGGAAGGCGTGACAAAGAAAAAATTACAAAAATTTGTAATGACATTCATGACTCCAATCATGCACTAAAAAATTTCATTGAATCAAATAGAAATCGAGACCGCATAAATACGAGTGCCCTTCCTTGGTTATTAATTGAGCAGCAAAGTGATGCATTAAAAGAAGTCATAAAAAAACAAAATTTCCAACAGGATTTGCTACAAATATAAGCAGACTTGTATCAACGAAAGGTGATTTTGGGTCAGGGTTGAAAACACATGATTGGCATACCTTTGTCAAGGTAAGTCATGTTCTCTATTTACAATATATTTGTAAAATTGCATGTACTTTTTATTGTATTATTTTATAATAAATTGAAAAGATCATTTTTTAATTATTTCAGTACGTCTTACCTCTATCCCTCCCACACCAGTTAGACAACAGTGTTAAACAAGTTATATACGATCTTGGAAAATACATGAGGTTAGAAGTATTATTTCTTAGACTTGTTGTACAAATATTATATGTATGACTTGCTTTACTTTTTATGTAATTTATTGTATATTTTTTTCTAAAATCTTGTTTATATGTTCTTGCGAGTTGAATCTCTTTTAGGTGGTTATCATCTAAAGAAATTGATAAAAAAGATATAAAATATTGGAAGAGAAAAATTCTACAACTTATGTATGAAATGCAAAAGTGTCTACCTCCAACTTTTTTTAATGTTCAAGAACACTACTTCATACATCAAGTTGAAGAGATTGAATTGTGTGGACCTATACAAACTAGGTCAATATGGATGGTTGAGAGGCACTTGAAATTTATGAAGGGCTTGGTTTGACAAAGAGAATGTACTAAAGGTTCTATGGTGGAGGGATATATGGTATACCAGACCATGGTGTACATTAGTGAATATCTTCCCAAGTTTGCACCAAATATCCATGTAGATCGCATTTGGGATCCCAACTCTATTAAAAAATTTGAAGGGGAGTACTTGATAGGGAAAGGTAGATTGAGGAAAGTGAGAGATAATTATACTATGTTATTTTAGTTTATTAATTCTTATAAATATTCAATATAAGTTGTTTCTAAGTGGTCGATTTGTTTTCTTTACAGTTGGTCATGAGTGGGATGCACTACATTTGTATATTACAAATAATCTTGATTGGATGACGGTATGAATTCAACAATCTCAAGAAAATGGTCGCTCATTAACATGGGATGGTGTTGCATCATTGGTTAAAGAAGCTTGTTGTAATGGAGATCCTAATGTTACGCCAATGGTACTTGATCTAGCATATGGTTTAAGAGGTAGAAAGGAACATATAAGTTTACTAACCATGACCCATAAGTTTAATATCAACTCATGGATCGATGCAAATAATCTTGACATGTTTGAATAATTGCAGATCCAACACCACAAATCTATGTACTACCTTGGCCGTAAATTTCACATAAAAAAGTTAGATGACACGAAGAAAACTTGTGATTCTGGGATAAGTACATTCTTTGAGGTCACTAATATTTCATCTAGAAATGACATACATCCTCAATAGTCTGAAGATTGATACTATAGAATTTTGGATGATATACTTGAGTGCAACTTTAATTCATTCAAATTAGTTCTATTTTTTGTCAAATGGTACAGGCTACGGCTAAAACAAAATGATCCTGATAGGATTGTTATTGAACGTGATAGTGTATTTACAATTATTAATACAAGGTCATTTGAGCTAGTTGGAGATGAGCCCTATCTTCTTCTAAGCCAATGTGAGCCAGTTTTTTACTTTGGCGTTCCACATAAATCAAGTTGGTCTTTTTTTGTTAGACATGATCCAAGAGGAAGGCCAGTAAAGTATAATGTGATGGAAGAAGAAGATATTGAAGAATTAGAAGATGAAGTAAATGATGATCACAAACAACTATTACACAATGAAGAAGAAGAAGAAAATGATGATGATTCTGGTGATGTTGACAATGATGGTGATAATGATGATGATGATGATGATGATCATGGTGATGAAGATGGTGTTGATCAAGGTGATGATGGTCATGATGATGATGGTCATGATAATGGTGATGAAGATGATGATGATGGTGATGAAGATGGTGGTGGTGTTGGTCATGATGATGA
>MU224605.1:198201-222987 GCA_018584345.1 Thuja plicata | reverse complement strand
CGATTAGTTAGTTCTATTTATTTGTGTCATAAAGCTTCCTTCCTTTGATCTTTTTTTTATGGAGAAACATGCTTCTTGATAATGGATTGGGACTTCTAAATTATCAAAATTTAGGGTACCACCACTACCACCCACCTATAAGGGATTTTTTAGGCATCCCCAATGGTTACATCTCATATTTGAACTAACTAGCCATTTGGGAATTGACTTACAACTTTTTGCCGAAAGTTGCTAAAAGTTGCATTGACAACTTTTGAGCAACTTTGCAAGATTTTGCAATTTTGCACTTTAGATGACCAACTTGGTCAAAAACCAAATGTTATGATCCCTAATGGACCAAAACATGTAAAAAACATGAAAAAATAATAATTTGAACTATTACTAAGGTTTGGGACATTAGTTGACCAAGGGCTTATTAATGCCAATCTTGGGACTAGGTTTTACAATGATGTGTCCAAATTGAAACCTTTAGACTAACATGTCCTATAGACTATTATGGACTTGAGGGAGTCTAAGAATTCCAAAAGAAACTTAGTTTTTCTTAGGGTGCTCTTGCACCACAAACTAAGGTTCTATCTAAATATAAATATGTTAAAAGCAAAAGGTTGTTGATAAAAAGCAATCTGTGCAAAAGCATATTGACAATACAACAATGGGTGCAAGATATCAAGAGAAGAAATCCCCAAGCATTGTGCATACAACTGTTTGAAGAAGAGATGGCTATGCATGAAAAGAGATGACTATCAGAAAATGTGGCCTTTTGAAGCCTGCCAATCCTTCCATGTAAAGCTTAAGCTTCACTCAGAATTCAATGGATCTGAAGGATCTTTTATTCAAGACAACATGTGTAGAATCTTAGTCTATGTTGATCATTCATTTCAGTGGCCATATTTATCCAGTTCCCATATTTACTGCTTCTGATCCATTCACCACAATAACCATCACAACAAATTTCTTATAATAGTTACTATTCCTTCTCTTATATATATTGGAGTTTTTTTTCCTAGACATGTCTTTTAACTTTATTCTCTTACTTTGTAACCATGGGATCTGAGATATGAGATCTCAGCTTGCATTCTTTGGGAGGAAGCTTAGTACTACTTTAATAGGTCATTCGCTAACAAGACTAAGATTTCAGATGCCTAACTAGTTGTCATGTGAGCATATATAATGATATTAAATGCAATATTATGCACAAAAGACTCACAATTTCTTTCTCTATTCACCTGGTTGCCAATTATTCAAATGAATTGTTAGACAAAAACACTTGTAAACACGTTTTATTAAGCTTGAGAGAACATTTATCTTCTTTTGAAATATCCCTAAGAGAAAATATAATGTGATTATATGGATTTTCAAATCAATTTTAGCTTGTAGTAGAGAAAATATAATGTGATTATATGGATTTTCATATCAATTTGATTAGATTGATTAACTCCTTATTCTCTTCTCGCAGGTGAAAGATCTGAAGAAGAATCAGATGAGGAAACTGAATCTAGTATGATATTTTTATGCCTATAAATCCTCCTAATTTTTTTGTCAACCAAAGACAAGTGAATAATTTTTTTAAACTTTGGATCCTTACAGTTCTTTTTCGTTAGTTTGTTAAGCATCAGATGGTGTAGAAAATAGGGAATTTTTATATTATTCTTATGCTTCTTTATTACTTGTACCAATTACATCCAGAGACTAAGGCTAAAACTATTAAGGAAATGACATATGAGTGGGAGCTTCTAAATGATGTCAAGGCAGTCTGGCTTCAGAATCCAAAGGAGGTCACTGATGAAGAATATTCCAACTTCTGCCATTCACTTTCAAAGGTTTGTGAACTACAACTTTAAAGTTTGGTTATTCTATTTTCAAAATATTGTGAATGCGTCTACTAGGATGATAATAAAAGGGTCTTTAACAATAGACTCAAAGAGCATGGATAAGACATCAGAAGGATTTTAAGCCATAGTGATTTGAATGCTAAATCATTTAACAATCCTAATTTTTTTGGTTTTTAATAATGTTAGCACTCGTACTTGGACAAAATGATTTGTAGTATTTCTATTAGATTGTCAACTTTAGATGATAGTTTTCCTTAGTAATAGAAACAATTTGGTCAAAACTTAGATTGTGACAACTGGAACAAGTGTGATCCCCAAGGAAGTGTGATCCCCATTGCATGCAAGAATGGGGAAAAGTGGTGCAAGGTGTATTGTCGAGGCTAATCAATTTTTTGCACACCTTCCTGAGAAGGATCTACATTATATGATGTAAGTTTCCATTGAGCTTTACTTTACCTTTGTTATGTAAACAAATTTTGTTTGTAAATTTTGATTATTTTATTTATAACAGCATTGCATGCATTTATCATTGATTGACTGGTGTGTCTGCCAGTAAATGTTTATTGTACTTGAAAACTATTCCTAGCATATTCTTAGTTTAAATTTTGATAAATTGTGAAATTTATCCTCACATCATTGAGCATTGATGTTGATTTACTTGGCATGAGTGGTCTGCTTCATGTGCATTGTCCAAGTACTAAAAATACTTTAGATTTATCTACCTTCAACCATCTATTATTGCTGAATTTCTTCTCTTTAAACCTTGGTTCTTGCATTTCCATTGACTTTCACATTTTCAATCCCCAAACTTTAGATGAGTACAGAAGACAGATAATTAGTGGAGATTGTTGATTGCTTCATAAGGCAGAAAATTTTTATAAACTATACTAATATGCAAAGTAACCAAAAACAGATGACTGGAAAATACTCTATATAGTGTTTATCATCATTGGCTTGGGAAATAACACAATCTCGTACAAAAGCTTAGATGAAAACAAATTGATGGTTTTCAGTCAATGGATAACACCTTGAGCACTTAAATGATTGAATGTTGATCTCCAGCTTTGTTTCTTTCTTTCATTTGTTGTTTGGTTCCCTTGCTTTGTTTTCTTCATTTGCATTTTTTCTTTAGACTTTGTTTATATAAGTTTATATTTTTGGACATACATTAGTTTGTTGGAAAATTCATCAAACATTTCCATGTTAGGTTTCAATTTCCTCATAGACAATTTTCTTTCTCTCTCCAAATTACAAGATCTAACAATCAATTCTCTAAATTTTTATTACAATATCTGCAGCAAGATTCAACAATGGTCACAATATGTACGTTAAGTTGTGTGAAATTTTGTGATAGTTGTTGTTTGCAACGTGTATCATTTGGAACAGTTTTACTTTTTCATCTATGCACAAAGATTGGTTTCCTGCATTGGCATCCTCTTCAACTCTATGCTAGAAGACTAATGTTTTAATTATGTTAACTTTGTTGGTTTCATTTCGTCAACTTTTCAAATCAGCAACTAAAAATAGTCAAGATTTGCATTGTGCAGCAGACAATGTCAGAACATTTACTGAGCACAATGTTCAATATCAAATTTGTAATCATCACTTTTGTTTTTACCATATAGAAAATGTATTTATTGGATTTTCTTCTCTTCAAACAACTCATGCAATGCTTTATACTTATCCTTTCTTGCACAATGCGGGACTATAGCTCTATAGAGCTCTTGTTTAATTATGAAAATATATTAAAATGTTTGTAGTTGCCTCATTTAACAGCTAGTAACTAGCGTCAAATAAGTTCATAATAAACCATTATGCTAATATTAAAGTAACATAACAAAATACACAACCATATATATTAATGCAAAGTAACACCTGAAGATGAATATCTAGACTAATCACCGACTAGGATGTCATTGGTGATTAATCTGGATATTTATCTTCGGGTGTTTTTTTTAACATTCCATATTGGTCAAAATTTTGACAAACTTTGGTTGAAACCCTCACCAAGACTAGTCTACATATCGACCATTCTATGTCAAAATCTAGCATCATGGGTTTGGCATCCTGGTCGGATGGCCCAAACATTTCGACCGACATTGGTCAAAAGTTCATCGAATAAACTTGCCAATTGTAGATGTCAATTTTGACCAAGATTTGCGTAGAACATTCAACCTTAACACTGATGTGTCAAAATTTTGATTAGAAAAATAGCGACAAAACCATTTGTGGATTAGTCAACCAATCTTGGTAGAAAATTTGACCAATTAAAGGTTGAAAATTGACCTCAAATGTATTAGTGTGTAGTTTTATGATTTCATTTGATATGTTATCATGGTTTACTCTTTATACATGTTTAGATTTGTGGCATGATATATTTATTTGATATGTTAATATAGAGCATATTATCTCCTAGTGGGATATGGTTAGATTATGTTTTCATGTTTAAGTTCTCGATTCTTGAGATTGGAGCTTTAACATTGATCTTGTTTAGTTCTCTTTTTAGCGAGTACATGATCATTTTTGTGGTTACTTCATAATGGTACTATGTTGCATTTGGAGTTTGGTATGGATTGATTAGTTACATGTGCTCATGGATACATGGAGACTTAAATGGTTATTATTCTCTTGTGATTAGAGATATGTCTTGAGATAATTGGTGGTTTTAGCAAGAAAATTGGGGAGCTTTTACCTTGTATGGACTTTAGAGTAGAGTGCTTTTCGATAATGTACTATGACATTGATATCTTGATGATCATTCTCATTCCCAATCTTTGTCTACTCAGTGATTTATTACTTGAGAGGTATTTCCCATTGTTCTTTTCAAGTGCATTGTGATTTACGCTTATCTTTCATAGATATGGATCTTGAGCTATGGATAGATGGTTGATTCTAGAGAATTTAGTTTGAGAGATGTTTAGCATTGGTTATCTTCTTGTACTTTTGAGTGGGTATTATGATGACATTTATTGATTATTGATTTTGGGAGATGGTTTATTGGGTGTATTCCCTTGGTATTGTGAATGGATATTTTTTTTGATCTACTTGATTATGAGATGCCTACATCCATGTTTATTACATGATATATATCTTAGTTTGGTATGAGGGATTGAATGAGTTTGGGTGTTGGTATGGCTTATTATTTAGGGTTTTATGGAGGAGTACATACTTAAAATGATTTTCATTTAGAGGTGTATGTAAAAGGACATGCTACATGTTTTGATTTGTAGTGTTTATTTCTTTTGGTATTGGTTAACTTCCTACTTGTTCAGTTTTACATTATGTTGGGTTTTGGTATAGGTTGGATGTATGCAATCATTAGTTTTTGTTCATGTGTTTTCATATGGGAGAAGGGATGGAGGTTCCTTTATCTCTTTATTTTGTTGGTTTTAGAGCACATGGGAGAGAATTGGAGACTTGTTGTGAGAGTTGCATTTGTAGGTTATTGGTTTAAAAAAAATTTCCCTTCACCATATGGTCTCTTCCATGAGTTTCATGTTCATTTAATTTGGGAGATGTAATTCCTCACCAAGGAACCCTTGGAACATAAAGTAAAACATGAAAGGAAATATCATTTTTAATAAAAATAATTACATTTAAAAATACATAACATACAAGAGAATTTTTCCCAATAAGAAGGATAAGACAAGGTTGCCACATGACCGTGCACAAGCTAAAGTCTTAAACACTTCAAAGAGTTTTAGACAAAAAACTACGCAACTAACATGAAACCCAACATTCTTCAAGTTTCCATAAGAGCTCACATTAGATCCAATGATATACTTTCTACACAAAGCTAGTCAACAACATATGGCCACTCACAGAGGAGACTAGGTCATCTTCTAAAATATACTAAAAACACACATTTGACTAGAATTTTAACTTGAAAATAGTTTCAGTAGGATCAATATAAAAACAACTATTTTTCATTTTTTATTTTCTCAAATAAATTATTTAAAAATTAAAAATGTGCAATCTTTGGGATATTTAAATAATATTTTTTAATCCAAAAAAGTGAGTTATAAATTAAAAAAGTCAAAAAAATGGAAAGAAAATAAATCTAATCCTAAACAAAACAGGAGTAGAAAACACTTCTAAAAGAAGTTGAATCTTAACTTCTTATAAAGAAAAACTTTAAAGTTTTAGTGCTTTAATTTTGACTTTTTGTTGTCTTAGCAAAACATTTTATTGTGACACTACCCTATGTGTTTGGAAATATGGCTAACTAGGCATGATTATGTATTCCATCGATGGATTTTTTCATTCTCAATTTAACTTAAGTTGCTTGGTGTTTTTGTTTTTTATTAAACAAGTAGCCAAACAAGGGGGTTGACCCTTACAACAACAAAACCTGCTTGATTTTTTTGTTAACTTGAATAGACTTGACAAATTTTATTTTTGGTGTAGCCAAGACAAATGTGCATTTCAAAATTAATTATGTTTAAACCACTCTATGAACACACTAAAGACACTATAGATGCATCTTTAAAATGTTCAAATATATTTAGTGGATATGTCATTCCAAAAGAGCATTCGTGTAGATATTTACCACCGTTGTAAATTCATATTGGCAAGAAAACTTGTCCACCTAAGAGAAATCAAACATTTTTGTCACTTGAATTACTTTTTGAAAGTTGGGTTGAATTTATAAGTGGCTTAGCCACTTTAAATATGTTATTTAGTTCCTAAAGAGAAAACTTTAAATACTTAATCCACTTTTGCATTCTCAAACAATCCTTAAGTTCACTTATGCCACCTTTTTTAGATGTGATGAAAATTTTACATAGTCTAGCCATCTCAAAGGTACACACGTGTCAACCTAGGTAGGGTTACATTATTTGAACCAATTTTTCAATTCTAGGAATTTTTTTTGAAGAACTAAAGTAACCATAATGTTCACTTGAGTCATGATCAATCACATTTTGTAATGCTTACAAAGGTATAATTTCATATTCTTATGCTAAGATGAATTTTCATTCAATTGAATCAAGTTTATGATATTAGGTGTAAAAGTCATTTCAAATGTACATCTTCTATGCCTACTTTTTCATAATTATCCTACATCTCCAATACCATAAACAACCTTTGAATTTTATCATTATTTCATGTTAAACAAATGCAACCTCAATTATTGAACACAAATTACTAGTCAAAAAATAAAGAGTATGACATAATAACCTTACAAACTATGGGAAAAAGAAATGAATTAGGGTGACATAAATAAATAATCAATTTTAAGAAAAAAAATAAGGAAAAAGGAAACTATGACCATGAGTTTCATGGAGGTGTAATATGTTGTGCACCTTGCATATAGAAATATTTTATACTATGCAATGTTGTGGTCTATGTTTTTGTAGGATGTAACATATTGATATTGGGAAATACTTTTCTAAGGAAGGTTATATGTGTCCATTGCAAATGTAATTAATATGGGTGGCACATTAGGGGGCTCATGGTTTAGTGAGCACATGGTAAACTAAGCTCATTACATAAATGCATTTGATGGTGTGGTAGTATTGCAAAATGCAGTCAATACTATTTTGTAATAACAGGTTTTAATGGGATTTTTAAAGGAATGCATTTAATGATGTATAGGGGTTGATGCATTCAATATTGTGAATAATAATTTATTTTTAGTGACATCTGTAATTTAATCTTGAAGATGATATTTTAATAGAGTGATTATTTTTTCTTGGAGAGTGTGCAATCACATCTTAGAGCGGAAATTTTGAATGCCAAAATTTACATATTGATTATTTTTATTGAGGCATTAATTATTTGTGGAAAAGTGGTTGGGAAAACTTTTGGTAAGTTTTCCTCTCATTGTTGCTTCCTTATCATTATCACTTAATCTTCTCATACTTACTCATTATGAGTGGAGATTTGAGATTTGAGCTTAGATTGAGTATTTTTTTTATTATATCTTGAGATGCATGGTGTAGGACACATGGCTCTCATTCATTCTTTGATAAATCTCATGGGTATAAAAACAATAGTTGCTCATTAGTGCAAAATGTCATATCGTGTATAGTTTCTACATGATGAATATATGGACATGCTACAATGATAGGTGTAATAAATGGCTAATAAAGGTGAATATATGAGAATAAATACAAATAAGGATAATATTATATCAAATGCATGAAAATATGTGTAAATGGGGATAGATAAAGACTTCAAAAATATGTCACTTGTTGCTATGTAATTGTAGTAAATCATTCTACTAGAATGTACCATGTTTGGTGAATATTTTACAACCAACATGATTCAACCAATTGCTAAATAGTAGTTTCAACCACAGTGTGTAAGGCACAACTTCTCCTCTTTGTAAGGGGAGGCTCCCCCTATTTATTATTACTAAAAATAACTAACACTTAACTAAGATTATTTATGTGTTGCACTAGCAATAGGGTGTTACCTTCAAAATAGGTGTTATTTCCTTCATTATATTCTATTTCTTCACAATAGATGATCCTCTCTTACGCCAATCTCTCAAATACAATCTAGAAGTGTTAGTAACCAAGAAGCTCGTGAAAGCTCAAAGACTTTTCATGAATTCTTATAAAATTTCATAAACAAAGATGAAATATATGTGCAACTCAAAGACTTAAACATACACTACACCATAATCACACAAACATGGAGGATAAAGTAACTCAAATATTACAAGTTATCTCTATCTTGAACATATAATATTGGATTCAAACACAATAAGAAACTCAAAGACTACAATATTGGGTTTAAATCTCTTTTAGATAAGACCACAATAGTCACAATAAACTCTAGATAATGTTGTCACATAACAACTTGTTCCAAAACAAAGATTAAAAGAAACTTGCCTCTTTTATTAATTTCAATTTGATTTATATCTATAATCAAAGTTTTAGAGTGCTTCCCAAACTGGCAAAGTTTTGTTGCATTGCCAAAAGATAATCATTTACAATGAGCATCCTTATATTTATAGAGGAGAGAATATGAAAAAAAAAAGGTGGATGGAATGCAAATAAATTTGAATTATTCTATAGTACAATCCTACTTTAATCTGACTTGTACTATGATCACATGTAATTACATTTTTTTAGTTTACATGTAATATGTTGAAGCTAAATTACATAATGCATGACTGAAAATAAACTAAGTGTCGAGACATGAATTGTTTCCAACGCTCTTTGCCAATGGAGTCTTCATATTTTCATTTGGTAGCTCGTACCTTAGAGTCATGTGGTTCTCATGTGCATAATCTGGTATTTATAATGGAGTTACAATAATGTACTGAAGAATTCCTAGAGTTGGACAATCCATGACAATAACCATGTAAAGGTGAATGAAAAAACTTGAAAATTCAAAGGAAGGATCAAAATTAAATAAGTCTAGGTGATGGTTGTAATTCAGGTTTCAAAATTCCTATAAATTGTCACCCTTTTACAAAGGAAAAGGTAACAACACCAAAAATGTAAAACTTCAAGGGCATAAAAGTCACATTTCTGTTGAGAATTTGAAGATGATGTAAACTGATGAAATCTATGAAATAGGATGAATTTTATGCCTGTAATTTTTTATAAAAAAAATTGAAAAAAAATTATTATGTTTTTTGAATTTTTTAGGTCTATTTTTCATTTCCTGAAAAATACTGCAAATTAGGGAGTTTACTTCCCGCAAAATCATTATAAGTAAAACATTGTTTTTTCCTCCAATTTTAGAATTTGTTTTAGATGACATGTATAGCTAGTGCAGAAAAAAAAAAAAGTGTCTTCGATCTATAGTTTGCCGGTTATAAGTATTCAAAGTCAAAATTACCTGAAATCAATAGTTTTTATCTCCTGTCACTCGTCCCCTATCAAAACTATACCAAAAACCAAATAAATTACATATTATTGAAGAGGAATCTCTTCTCTAGTGTTTTCTATGATTTAAAAAAAATTCTGAATTGATTTAGCATTTTTTATATTTTCTGAATCAACGACTTCTCAAAGCTTTATATACCTACATGTAGTTTTTAGCAAATTTGTTCAACGTTTTGTAGTCAAAAGAATATAAAATTTATATGTCAAGAATCATTGTTCCAAGATTTAGAAAAGGGTGCTTTTAATTTTTTGACATTTTCTATTTTGAGCAGAGAATGGAATAGCTGAAGTGAAAACTTCTAGCTTTTTCTATTTTTGGAGGTTTGGCTGCCAAGATGGCATGTCACCTAGGTAGACTCGGCCGAGTCAGACTCGACCCAGTCAGACTTGGCCAAGTCCTACTGGCCCTCACATTTTCTTTTGTGAGAGCCTACTGGGCCACATAGGTGTCATTTCTGTGTCACGTGGCACCTATGTGGACTCGGTCATGTTAGACTCGGCCGAGTCTGACTGGGCCGAGTCTAACTGGGTCGAGTCTATCAAGTTAGCTTAAAAGGTGACAGTTTATTGTGCGTTTACCCATTACATGTTAGTGAAATTAACATTACCTTATAATCAAGGTTTAGAAACTCATTGCAATTAGAGGGGTGAAATGATGCAATTGGGTTTTGAAAACCCAATTGCATATTATATGCAATGTCCAAACATATTGGTTGGGTTTTAAAACCCAACCAACACTTAGTGTAGGGTAACCTTGTTGGAATTATGATGGATTTTGGGTGTAGTCATAGGGAGTCACTTGTTTGATTGTCATTAATGGAAACTAATTCATAAAAATCATGAAATATAATAGGTGAAGTAAAGACACAATCGGTAAGAAGGATTCATGATCGATAAAGGAGGAAATTGGCTAAGTCTAGAAGATCGGTAGAAAGTGAGAACAACACTTTTGTGGAAATCATGGTGGAAGTGTAATCATGGGGAGAATTCATAGATACAACATCAACATGTACATATTATAGTATGGTTCTAACCACAACTCATTTGGTTGATCGGTAAGATAGTTTTAAATGTCACAGACACTGAGATGGGTAAGAACACTCATGTTATTGAGCAATTGTTGGTGGATCCAAGATCGGTGAGTGGTATAGTAAGTGTGATGATATCTGATGATATGATGATGTGGAATAGAGGTTATGAAGTGATGGGTTGAAATTTATGAGATTGATGCAATTGTATGAGGTGGATTTATGGAGATGCATTGGAGAAGTCAAAACGTGTTTGACTACCTTGGAGATATAACTGTCAGAACTTATTTTGATCCAGCGTGGGCATGATAAAATGTGTTATACATCAAGACTATCACTTTCGCATGTGGTTCTTATGTGAGAAAGTATTTGAAGATCATTTTTGGTATGGTTGATGTCAGTGCAAGTTGTGTATATAAAGGTAACTACTCGTATTGAAATGGTTGTTGTTGTGAGTGATACCATTAGATTTTTTATATTTCAATCAGTGTTTTAGGGTTGCAATCAGAGAACTGATAGAGATAGTACAGTGATTAGTTACAGAGTATAGAGAATAGATTGGATCTAACAAGCAAGCAGTGCTACATCTAGATCATTCATCTTGTTGTTCCCTAATAGTTTAAGCAAGCAAAATCCCTTAACCACGTGAACTCTAACATGTTCTTATTGTAAATCCCTTAACCAGGTGAACTCATAGAAATATTTTTTAAATCCTCTAGCAAGGTAGATCATAACTAATCTGATTGTACTCCTAACAATGTACTTGTCACTCCTAATAGGGTGAACCCTCAGAAAGGGTATTTGTAGCTCCTAACAGGGAAAACTCATTTATTGCAGTAGTGGGCTTGTGGGTGTTATCCCCACCATGGTTTTCTCCCTCTAACCAAGGGTTTCTATGATAAAAAACATTTATCATGTATGATGAATTTGTGGAAGCTTGACATTGTTTACTTATATTTGCTTACTTCAGTTATATGCTTTGTGGTTTGGAATTTATTATTGTTGTTATTCAAGTTGGTGGTTGAATTTGTTCATTACCTTTTTGTAATGATTCACTGTCTCCCCACCACTCCCCCACTCTTAGTACCTAAGAATTATAACAATTGGTATTAGACCATTGGTCCTCTTTGTGATAAGCCTAACAACTTGAGGAAAAGATCCACTATCATCAAGGGTTATAGGTATGAGATGCAACTTGAGAATGAAAACAAGACAATCATTGAGCTATAGGAAAAGATGAAGAAGTCACTTGCCAAAAGGAGAGAACTTGCTGATCAGTTATGTGAAAGCCAGGATTACATTGATCAACTATCTAAAGGTAATATGTCTAGAGAATCTGAGGAAGCAATTGCAGATATGATGGATAAGAGCAAAAGACTTATAGAAGGAGTGGAAAATATGAAAAGAGGGCTTCAAATTAAGTCCTTCAGGGTGTGTGAAGACCTTGAAGGAAGAAGAACATCTGAAGATGCAAGGAAGACTGCAAAAGATGCCAAGAAAGTTGTTGAGGATGCATTGAAGGAAAGAGAGGGACAATTCTTTAGGATATCACAAGAGAATGTTCTCATGCATGAGCACTTTCATGACACATCTGAGGAGAACCTACAATTCTGAGTGAAAATGAAAGACTTAGAGAGGAGAATGAGAAATTCAAGAAGGAATTGCAAACTGAGAAAGAAACAAATGAAAATTTGAAACAATACAATGAGAGCTCACATAATATTGATGAACAACTGAAAAGATAAAGAAGAAACAAAGACACAACCGGTCTTGGTTATACAGAACAAGGAACATTTAAAATTGGTGAGTCATCTAATTTTGAACCTAAAAAGTCACAGATGATCTGAAGGTAGATTCAAGCAATTCTGGTAAGAAACCTAACAAACCTACCTACTTTAATTGTGGAAATCCTGGTCATAATGCAAATGTATGTAGAAGAAAATGGGTGAATAGACCTTATTCTTTTGATGGTTGTTTCTATAATTATCATAAGTATGGTCATACTTTGTATGAGTGTAGATCTAGACCTAGCAGTGGTATTAGTTTTGATGGATACTAGTTTACATGCAATAAATATGGACACAAAGTTGGAGATTGCAGGTCAAGATTATATGCTCCTAGATCTCCTTTCAAACCCATGAACATTGTTGGAAGGGAAATACAAATCAATGTTACATGCTCGATATATGGTAACTATGCTCACCTTGCAGTAAATTGCATAATGAGAACTCAAAGAGTAAATGTTGGACCTTGGAAGTCAACTAGTATGGCTTATTTCCAATGCCATGGGGTTGGTCACCTTACTAGAGATTGAAGATTCAGTAACTGATCTCCTAACCAGTCTAAGGATAAGAAGGAAAAGAAGATTGTAAATGTTGATGAAGTCATACGTGAGATGGAGAAGACTTGGGTAAAGAAAGAAAAGAAATAGGAAGAGGTCAAGTCACCTAAATGGAATCCATCATCCTCTGGTATAGAGGCTTCTTTTTCAAACTAAGCATATTATTTTCTTAGGAGGAACACTAATAGAAAAATCATTTACCAATCCCCTAGATTCAAAATTGGTAAGATCCATATGCACTTTATGAATTAAATTTCTATGAATTTGGTTTTGCAAAAGACTTTGAGGTTGTTTGTGATTCTGTGTTGATCACACTAAGATTTCAGAGTATATATCTATTTGGTATTGGTTATAACTATTGGTTGAGTACCAACCAGTGGATATTTGTTAACCAATGACATGACACTATTCCTATTGTTAAAGCGTGCAACATCTATTTCTCAAATGATAAATAGAGGAAAAGTGATTTCATTTTGCACTTTTACTTTCATTTGAGTATTAAAGAGATGTCTTGAGCTATAGTGTGCAACTGTTACTTTTGAGTTGAGATTTTGAACTGAATTGTTATCAAGTTTTTGTGAAGCCCTAACCATTATATTGCAAGTTATCATTTTTGCTTGTTGTTAGATTTGTGTGTTGTTGTAGTTGACTCAAATGGAAAAGAACGTTGATACTCCTATTCTGGTTAACATCACTAAGAATCCTCGACCCGCGTTCAAACTCCATTCAAACAAAGAAGTCAAGATTGATATGACAAGTGCCCTATCCACTACTCCTCAGGGAGAAATGTTGATTGAAGATGTTTGGTCCTATATAGATTGCAAAATCAAAGAAATGGGAGCTGAAGTAATCAAGGAAGAGTATAATGGTATGTGCATCAATGGTGTGTTGAAAGATGAGCATAAACATCTAGAAGAAAAGGGTTCAACATACGCGGTGGACATTCCCACTAAATTACATCCTGATTGGATTCATTATGTGTTAAGAAGAGTCCATGATTAATTTATATGGATGGATAGACCACACAAGATTTCCAAGATTATGATTCACATGGTTACAGAGTTTCAAGCACAAGGACTTGAATGTGCATTGAGAATGGTGGCAACACATTTGGTTACTAAACTAACCAAATCCAAACAAGATGACAGAGCAATGACAACTGTTCACATTGAAGACAATGAATTTCACTTTTCATCCATGGTGATAGGTTATAGAGTTTACCAATCAAGTCATGTTAATAGTGTGCCTAGTAGTGTTATCCATGTTTCCTATCAGATTGTTAAAGATGATTTAGTGTATGATCTATGTGAGATGATCAGGAGTTAGTTTATGGAAAATGTGGAGAGGATAAACAAAGATAAGAAACATTCATTTAAGTATGGCTCCCTACTAGTATGTGTGTTTTTCTATATCCAAAATTTCTTCCCTAGTAGAGTTATAGTTACATGGTCAAAGGATAAACCAGTAGTCATTCACATAAGTGAATTCATAAAGGAACTGGGTAATAACTTTAACAATGTTATGTGGGGATATTTCAAAGACTTCTAAACTAAGATGCATAAACATGAAAGGATACTAGCTAGCATTATAGAAAAGTACAAAAATGACATTTTGTTTCTAGTAGACCGATATATGCATTGTGGAGGTAGTTGAACCTAGGACATATTGGCTTGCACCTATGGGGTATGAAGTAGAGGGTGATTTAGTAACTCTACATGTTAATAAATTATTGTCAAAACCTTTAGAAAAACAAGCATAGAGATTTGGCACATATGATGAATCTTTTGCTAAAATTCAAAGGGAATTAAACAAACCGGTCATTAAGAGGAAAACAAGGAGAATGTTATCTAACTCAGAGTAGAATTTTGGCAGTGATGAAGTAGGAACATCTTGCATTGTTACAACTGAACAAAATACCCTTTAGCTAACATTCCTTTAACTTATGCAAAGGTGAAGAGAAAATAGATAAAACTAGCAATAGAGGAAGTTAAGTCAAAGGTGTAACCAACAAAGAAGAAAGGAAAAAACACTCCTACTATGAAGATTACATACAAGAGGAAGAGACAATCCATAGAGCATAAGGGTGATCAGAAGTAAACTGAAGAGGATGAGGAAGAAAGGACAAAATCTAATAAGGATGTCTCTGAACTGAAAAAGAATGGACAGAAAAACAAGGCTCCTTCTATTTATGATATTGAAAAAGGTATTGTGGATAACGGTAGACTAGCTACAGTTGGAAGAAGATACGCATTGGGTAGTGGTGAAGACAAGAAGAAGATAGAATATGTCATTGTGTATCATTTTCACAAATTTTGCAAAACACCTTTAGAGATTCATTCTTGCATTCCCGATGAACTATATCATTTGATAGATGCTAGATGAAGTGAAACATTGTATTTGGATAGATAAATCATGGAGAGAGCACTAATTCAAGTGCAACCTAAACTATGTGTTGAAGATGCAATGATAATGATCGAAGCTCACAAGAATAAATTCAAAATAAAAAGCAAAGTAGTTAGAATTGTAATTGATGACACACAAAATATTCATAATGATACTATTGAGGCATGGAAGAAGTTACTATATATAAAGGAGGTAGAAACAGAAGAAGAGAAATATCAACCAACATCTAATGAACCTATGCAGGTAGAAATATCTAGCAACATCTAAGAAAAAGAATAAGAAGAAGAAGAAGAAGTTTTTGTATTTTGTTTGAAAAGGTATACATTCACTAGTGGAATGACCTAGTACTTGATGATATGCACAAAAAGAAAAAAAAATTAGCATTTTTACGAAACTTCTTATGTGTAGTAGGAAGAGAATTTTGGGGAAAATCTTAACCTCTAACAAGAAGAAGACATAGAGACATTAGATTATGGAATTTGTAAAGTCAACTTTATCCTCTCTAATGAAGTAATTTGTAAAGTCCAAAGATCCCAAATCATCACCAAGCCATGAATTTTATTTGAAATGAGACGAAGAAGGAGAGGTGTAGACTTAGGACTTGATTCTTTAGGAGGATCTTGTTCCTTAAAAGTATCCTCTATAGGTATAACTTTCTCATGGACCTAATTTTATTGACACATCATAGGAATAATTATCAGTATTAGAAGATAATGATGAAATATAGTTGTGAAAGGTAGGTTTAATTCAACCATGACCAATCGTTATCACTTGACATAAATGCATAGCATCAGGGTAATCTTTTATTTTGACTGCTTGATTGTTAGCAACAAACTTAACAGAACCATGAGGAGTAGAACTAATCACTACTAAAGCATGAATACATGGTATACCCAAGAGAAGGGTGAAAGGTAAAGTCCCTTTCATAGTATACACCAAGGATAGAATAACAACTGGTCCAAATTTTAAAGGAAAAATAATAACACCAAAAGTTGTCTTACTATTATCATCAAACCCACTAAGAAACAAAGATGCAGCAAGGGAATTCAGATCTACCTTGATTTTGGGCAATAGGTCCATACTGCAAACATTAAGGGTTCAACTAATTTCAATAAGAGTAGACCTAATGTTGACACAATTAGCATATACAATGATCATTAGTGGGTCCACTCCATTCCTTATTTCTTGAGGTGTAAGTTCATACAGATAGAATGTGATATTTAGGAATTCTACTTGATTATGATCTATCAACACATTTTCATCTACAGGCCCAATAGAAGGTAGTAGGATCTTTTGAATATTTTCTTGAACTATACCTCTTTAATTTGGCATAGTTTGAATAAAATCCCAAAGTAAGATCTTAACGGGAGCAACATGAAATTTCTCAATAATATCACAGTCGCTTAGTTTCTTAAATGAAGGTTTAGGAGCTTGAGGAAGACTTCGTTGACAAGGTGGTAAAGAATTTGAATTATTAATATTTTTCTTATTTCTACGAGTGTTATAAGTATGGGCTAACATTTTGTAGGAATGATCCTTAGACTTTATGTATCTCATAAAAATATCTGGTGATTCCATTTTGAAAGGAACACCACAAATAGAAAAAACTCTCTTCGGAAAAGGACTGGTTGTAGTCACATGAATGGGTGGTCTCTTTGGCATGCAAGGGGTAGAAAATACTTCAATCACATACATGGAATCATTAAGATGTATAGAGGAATTAGTTGAATTAACTTTCTCAACATCAACCTCTGGGATATTAGATGTGATAGAAGAATTATCCTTCACAAATGCACCATATCAAGAGGAGAGTGAACTAGAATGAAGTGATTTCAAAGTAACATTAAGAAAAGTATCAATGATCTCAT
Organism: Thuja plicata; assembly: GCA_018584345.1. Lineage (NCBI taxonomy): Eukaryota > Viridiplantae > Streptophyta > Pinopsida > Cupressales > Cupressaceae > Thuja > Thuja plicata. Next base: position 205,671 of record MU224605.1, on the reverse strand, counting down.
CTTCTTGCAACAAAATATATTCTAAAATAGAAGGAATTTTACAAGAGGGGTCAAAGGCATATATGGACAAAGGAAAAGCCAAGTCACCATCATATACATGAAAAGAAACATCATTAGTACTTTGAATAATATCAAAAATTAAACTATTAAAAGAAGATTATAAATGAATTTTGGAAAGAATAGGTCAAATTAAATAAATGATACATAATCAAGTTGGTTGAAGGACAACATATTATTTCCAAATTGATAACCAATGTATTCTTTGATTTTTCCCCTTTTTCAGTAAGAACATCATAAAGGAGTGATAAAGAATGCTTTTGAAAATGATGCACAAGTAGTGCTCATGTCAAGTTCACCAAAATATAGTGTAGTAAATCTAACCCTATGGAAAGGAAACTATGTTCCTTTGAGAGCCAATTTCATAACACTTATTTAGATAACTACAAAGAAATAAACTAGTGAATATATCTAACTAAAGATAAAGGAAATGAATATTTTTATTATTGAAATGAAAATTATAGATGACAGGGAAATTTTAGTCCAAAATTGAGAGTCTCAGTTGAGGATGCCAACGCGCTTTGCAAATGTCTGCATGGCGCATTGTAATCCTATATGGATTGAAAAGAAAAAAAAATCTTGTAGAACTTGGCAACGATCCAAATCTAAACTTTGGATAACCTACAAAATCTCAAAAGTTATAAACATAATAAATGACGCTAAATAATAAAGTTAAATATTAACATAAATAAAATAGATAAAACCTAAGAAAACCCTCATATGTTTGAATTATTCCAAAAAAACTTGTGCACAAACAAGAGAGGAAAAAGGTTTAGAATTATTTAAAGACTTGCCTTAGTCAATTCCATGCTTTGGTGTTACCACCTCCACAGAGGCCATATAGATAGATAGATAAAAAAAAAAATAGATAAAATGATATGATAGATAAGGGATGTGATAAATCCCAAGATTCTCAAAGACACAAGAGATATAGAAAGATATTAGTAGATAGGCTTGAGAAATCCAAGAGAGCTTATGGATAGCACCGTGAGAAAGTGTTATAGAAAATTAGAGATCATTGTAGAAAATGAGAGAGAAAATTGTATGCAAGAGATGTGAAAAACCAAGAGAGATTTTTAATGGATTTGAATAGAGGTGAAAGATTGAATTTAAAAGGGAGAATGGGTAGGAAAAAGAGGTTTCTGAGACATTCTATAAGATTCCAAGTTGTTTCCACTGACCAAGGTAAGTAACAAGTGGAAAAATTCTCAACCTTGATATTTAAACATTAGGATTTCATGGGAAAAATGTGTGGCACATGGACATCCCTGCGGTGTGCTAGTATCCAAACAAATCACACTCAAAAATAAAAATAGGAAGAGATACACAAAACTCATGCAAAGGTGATGCTAAAAGATAGATGTTGAAAAGGACCTTGAGAATCCTAAGAGGGGAAGGATGATGCAAGGGCTCAAATGGACCTACAAAAATACTAGGGGAATGGTCACTAAAGTGGTAATGAAAGTGTACTCTAAATTGAAAAGGGGTATGTAATTTTTGACTCTACACCATCTGATCCACCACTCTACATAGGTGGCAAATATTTTTTTTGTCCATAAGAATAATGGAGAGATAAGAATCTATGTAATTTTTAGAAATCTCAATCAATCCTCCCTAAAATATAATTATCCTTTATTAAAAATTGACCATGTGTTTCAAACCATGGCCAGCTCAGAGATGATGTCAATGTTAGATGGGTTGCCTAGGTATAATCAGATTAAAGTGGATAATGACCCTCATAAAATGAAATTCATCATGCCATGTAGCATATTTTCCTATAACTGCATGCTTTTATATATCATGAATGTTGGTACCACCTTCCTCTGAGCTATGGACCTTGTTGGATATTGTTGGGATCATGCTTATATATGATGACATTTATGTTTTTTCATTGATATCAATATATTCCTACTATTGATGATAGTGTTCCTGTGTGGTCTTGAGATGTTCAATTAGAAGACTACTTTGGTCCAACTATTGTATTAAATATTAGATGTTGTGAAGGTACGGATGGTTTCATTGATGTATATAGTTGATATATGTAAACTTACATAGGTTATCATGATCACTTGAGTAAGATATGAAGGATTTATCACAAACAAGTATTTTGGTTGTTTAGGAAGGGACAATATTTGAGTTCTTGGATCAGTGTGGATTGGTTATGCAATATTCTTGGTTGTTAACCTAGTGGTATGATTAGGACATGTATGTGTTTCCTCAACTTGACTAGTTTGTGATTTGGATGTTGGAAAGTTATATTTCTTGTATGACATAGGTTGTTGATTGGTATTCTTGATTAAGAGTGTAGAGATTGTTATGAATTTTGAGATAGATTTGTTCTTGTTATTGTTGTATCATTTCATGTTGCTTGTTGATGTTTCTAGATTGTTTCCTATTTATTTTGTTGGATCACATTGAGTTATGTGATTGGATTTAGTGACCTTTCATATTATGTTTTGTTGTTGTTATTTTTCTTGGTTGACTTGATGGTGTAGCCTGTTGTGAAGGATCGTGGCATGATTTATGGATCTGGAGCATGTTTGATAATGTTGTTATTGATCATTTCTATTGCTTAAATGACATTAAATAGATCACATTATGTATTGATCTCTAAAGTATTAATATTTATAATTAGGTCATTGGCCAACCTAGTCAAAATAAAGTTGATGTTATGTAAAAAAGATGTATTCATTTGTAAATGTGAAGGTTTGTGAGTGGTCTAGAAGAGTGAATGTAAAGAGGTATGAGTGGAATATGCAATTGAGGCAAAGAGTTCATGAACTTCATTGGAAATGTATTGGCATATCCAAGATGTTATCTATCATTTTGTAAGATATGGACTATTGTCCATTATGAATTGTAGCCAGATATTGTTTTAAGGTAGTGATACTTCATTTGGGTTGAAGCCCTTGTTGTATTTGATCAGTGAGATCTAGGTAGTATGCCAAAATGTATGTGAATTCCTCTTGTAATACTCCTAATAGGGTATAGTTCCTTTAACAGAGTACATTCATCTTGTGGAATTGATCCCCACCAATTTTTTTCCCTTTACTGGGTTTCCAAGTCAAAAATCTTGGTGTTATATGTTGATTAAAGTGTTGTGATCCTACATTCATGTTTATCATTCAGATCTGAGATTAAGTTTATAATTTAGTTAAAGATGTGGAGTTTTGGGACACAACTGATTCACCCCTCTCCCCCCTTCCCCTTATTTGTGTGTGTTTCCTTAATTCTAATAATTGGTATCAAAGCTAATTCCTCTTTTGGAAGCTTTACCACTTGAGGAGATCTAGGATGGCATCCTTTAAGAAGGAAAGTCCAAGATTTGAAGGTACTAATTATGCTATATAGAAGGTTTAGATGATTGCACACTTGAGAAGCATTAGAGAAGAATATTGGGATATAACAAATAAGTCTTACACCCCTCTTTTTTATCTTTCTATTGTGACTATTGATGAGAAGAAATAATCTAAGTATAATATAAGAGAAAAAGAAGCCTTGTTGAGCACCTTATCAGATGCCGAATATACAAATGTCATAAAATTGGAGACTTCACGTCAGATATGGATAAAATTAGAGACACTACAAAAAGGATATTCATGTGAAGTAATCTAAGTTATAAATTCTGAAAGGGAAATATGAAGCATTGAAGATGAGTGAAGATGAAAACATTACTTCCTATGTGCAGAAGATCACTGAACTTGTTTGTGGAATCAGATGCAACGGTGGAACATTTGATGAAGATGAACTTGTTTCTAAGATCCTTTCCTCCTGCTTATAAACATAAATTTTTTTCTATTGAATAAATCATAACCATGAAACCTATAATAAGAGACACATTAATTGTTAAGTTATCTACTTTTAAAATGAGAGAATTTGGAGATAGTCTTCCTAAAGTTAATTCTACATTTAAAGCTAATATTTGTAAAGATAAGAAAAGATACAAACCTAGATAAATTTCATCTAAGTATGTATCTCAATATGCTAAGGAATGGGAAGAAATTAAGGAAGAAGAAAGAAATGTTGAAGAGCTTCAAGCCCTAATTGTAAAGAGACTACCTAAGAGATATGGTAAAAATCAAGGAAATTACCTTTGAAATGTTTTTCATGCACTAATATTGGTCATATTGCTTCAAGATGTCTAGATAATGTTGTAATTAATGGGAAGAGTACTAAGAGGGGAGGGGTGAATCAGTACCTCTAAAACTTTTAACACCTTACACAATTCATCATTAGTAATCTTTCAATTCTGATTTACTAATCATTACTGTTATTCTTTCTTATGTATATATTGTTTGTTCATAATATTCAATAGTTTTATATCATTCATAGAAACATTCATGAAATTGATAAACACATAACACAAGATATGGTATCATGAAAAACTCTTGTTAGGAACTAAAAACTGCGGTGGGGATGGCACCCACAAAACTTCACTATCTGCAGAATGGAAGGGAGTAGATTAAGGCTTACAATTTGATCACTTCTGATGATCTACCCTGTTAAGAGTATTAAGGTGGAGACCTATTAAGATCTACTTTGTTAAGATCTTTAGCAACACTGATTTAAGTGTGCAGTCAGATATGATATTTATAATAGGATGGTTAAGCCCACCTTTCTTGAAAGGATTTCATTAGTGTACTACACTTGTTAGAATGAGTACAAATGTTGACCTGACTGTATGTAATCTACTATTTCTGATTTATAGATCCATTAAATATTTTACAATAATAATATCACCTTAAGTGATTGATGAATACCTTTTCTCTACTTGTCGGTAGCCTTTGTTCTATTCTTAAAAATTGATTTGATTGTGTTTGTGTTCTTCTAGATGAATTCTCTGTCTGGTCTTTGGTTGCTCTCCGTGGCTACTATCTTCATTGATCAAATTCTTTACTCAATGGATTGAGCATCTATTTATACAATTATTTGACCTATCTTGGAATTCATGTATTACAATGTTAACTCTTAGATCCAAGGTTTACAACTTGACCTTGATCTTTAGTTTGCATGTTTTAAAATAGTAAAACTAATTAAAACAATAACAATTACATTTCTTCCTCCACACATAATGGATATAAAATTAAATCAAGAAGATATAAATACAACTTCAGTGATTTATCTGACGTGGAAAGTCAGATCCACTTTTTGCAGGATGTAACTGACTGTCAGTTCTTGGTCGTCAGTTTGAACTTGCAGTTTGTCGGTGTTCCTTGAATGAATTGTTCATCGGGTTCCCTGTATCTATCAAGTTCCTCTCCTTGATGTTCCGTTGGGTAGCACTATTGTTACTCGTTAGGTATATTTTACCTTTTTGTCATTGGATAACACTTAACAGTGTTTGTCGGGTAACCTTGGCGTCAGATAGTGTTGTGCCCTATCTGTCGGTGTAGAGTAAACTGATGGTGTAGATCATATTTTTCTCTAAGCATACTAATGGAAAAATATAATGCCTTCAATCTCCCCCTTTGACATTAGTATCTTAAACTGATATGTGCATAATACTAAACTCTTTTGGTATGTATACACCTTGTTTATATCCTTGTCATAATATGACTCCCCCTTACTGTGTGTATCGGTATAGTGTATGTATATGTACATGTATACTATTTATTCTCTGTATGTACATTATTTCCTCTTTCTTCCACTATACATATGATTTCCTCCTTTTAAATGAGGTGATGTACATATCAAATTCCCCCTTTCTTTGATACTGATGAAAAAAATGTACAACTTATAATATATCAAAATTGTGACAAAGATGTGCAACTTACAATGTGTCAAAAATGTTAGAATGGGTAGCTTTGATATCTTCCAACAGTTTATCCCATTGTTCTTTCAACTGTTCTAGTGCCATGTGTTGTAGCTCTAGTCTTGCGTGCATATCATAAATGATGTCTAGGATAGACATTTCAGGGGTGGCAATTAGAGTATTTTCCTGTGTCATGTTTTGTTGCAGGAGTGTAATTGTTGGTAAGAGCTTAACTTGGATCTCATTGACCTCATCTCTGTATTTCATCTGTACAAACTGAATGTCTTGTCTTTGTTTCCTAGCTTGTATGATTTGTTCATTGTGCAATTTAAGTACTTCTTCTGTGTTGGCTAGATTCTGTGCACTGGACTTAAGATCAACATCTATTTTTTCTATCTTGTCGGTATACTCTTGAGTGAGTAGATCTAAAGTGCACAATTTCTTTATTAAGGTAACAACTTCTGATATAATTGGATCAATTGTACTTACTAATTCAGATAGCTTGACCTTTTTCAGTGCCACTTCCTGGCTTATTTTCTCTGCGAGCTTGAATTCATATTTTTGTTCAAGTCTCTCTTCCATAGCCTTCTCAGCATTGGTATTCTAAGATGTTATTACATCTGTGAGTATAACCAGTTGATCAAGCATTGGAGCTTTTTGACCAATATCTATGTCTGGTACAATCTGTTGAAGTATATTTATTACTAATTCTAGTACCTTGGCCTCTTTTTCCGCTCTCTTTAGTTTTTCTTGAATAGCTTTTCTTTCACAAAGCTTTGCATATTTTTTCAATGTCATCGGATCCAATGTTCTTGGATCACAGACTAGAATCTCAATAATTTCATCCAAAGTTACTGGATTCTTATTCTTTCCTTTCTTCTTCTTTGAGATTTGAGGGGATGCAGATGTATGAACTACCATAGCTAGTTCATTTGTTCATTCTGAATTACTTGGTGAAGGTTTTGTAGATGATGCATCTTGTGTCTTCTGCTTTTTGCACACATGTCAGTTATGTGAAGACGTCTCTTCATTAACCTTGGGTGTTTCTGCAGAATGTGCTCCTGGTTTATTTTCTATCTCATCCTTCTTTCCTTCTTCACCTTTCTCTGAAGTTTTGTCCCTTGTTTCCTTTTGATTTCCTACTTTATTATAATCAGTAGATGTATCTTTCTGATCATTGGTTGCAGCTTTCTCTACAGTTGTCTCTATTGTTCCTTTGGCTTCTTCATCACCCTTGTCTTTGAGTGTGCTTATTTCCTTTTCATTTGATCCCTCATTGCCCTCTAGTATGTTTATTGCCTTCATTAGGATAGGCATGTTACTTTGAGTTGTGGCTTGGGATTTGTCAGTATTGGTGTCTTGCTCTTCGGTTAGAGCTTTGTCAGCAGTGACATCCTCATCTTTTTGTATATCTTCTACAGGGTCTTACACTTTTGAGTGCATGATTGAAGTGTCCTACACTTGTTCAACAGCAATGTCAATTATCTTACCATCTGATGCCTGCAGTACTTAATGGCTTTGTGATGCAGGAGCATCTTGGGTGTAAGAGCAATCTTGCATCACCCAAAAATATTTATGTTTTTATATTCAATAAGGGCTATTTTGTGCAGAGCTGCTATTTATGGAAAGTTACTATTTTTGGTAATTTTCGTATGTGCTCA